>PVJO010021666.1:0-29478 GCA_004026905.1 Hystrix cristata | reverse complement strand
AGTTCAATCCCCAGCACCTGAATGAATAAATAAGTAAAAATAAAATGAAGGAAAATGTCTCCCAAAAGTCTAATATGTTCAGAGGTGTAGTTTTTAGAAGATAATTAAATCATGTTTGTGATATATTCATCAAGAGATTAATCCATTGGTGAGTTTATAGTGAATGTGCTATTAGGAGGTGCGGCCTAGTTGAAGAGGAAGGACACAGGAATCCTGAACTGGAAGGGTTTATTTTTTGCCAGGCTCTTACTATCTGTCTCTTTTGTTCCACTTTCTGGCTGGCATGGGGTGAGCAGATGTTCTCTGCCATAAATTTCCACTATGCCATTTCTGCCTTGAAGCCAGATAACCACAGACTGAACCCATTGAAACCATGAGTGAAACACACCTCTCTTCCTGTAAGTTGCCAGTACTAGGTATCATATCTCAGTGATAGGAAAGCTGACTACTACAACACTTCTCTGCTTGCTCAACTTATTATCATAACATAGCAGCTGGTTCTGCAAATACTTGGCCTTCCTTAGGATCCTCCCTCAGCCACTTTGACTCTTTAGTGTAGTTTCACTTTGTGATGAAGGGCTCCATCTTGTCCAGAAACAACCAGAACCAGCCTCCTGGTCAGCTTATCCCGGTGAGTTTCAACTCAGTTTCAGGTTAAGAGGCCCATGTTTGTTGGTTTCTCATGTACCATGATTTATGGTAAGATGAGGCAAATGAAACAAGTAGGGTGAAAGCTTTTGAGGCTTTCACTGTCAGGATCATGGAAGTGCAGTTGTAGTATTTCTTTAAACACTGGTGTCTAAAATAAGGAAAATTACTGAATAAAATAAAGCAACATATAAGACAGTGACAATTAATTGAGTACATTAGTAAACCATAAATAATAAAGTATTTTGTATTTTTTATTATTTCTATTTACATTTGGCTTTGACATGCAATACAAGAATATTACAAGGATCAACACAGGAAGCAATCAGCCTTTATTTGCTGGCTTCCACAGTGAGTCTTGGCCTTACTTTGCTTCAGACTTTAACACTGGAATGTTGGTCTATAAACTTAAATGAATTACTGTTTTCTTTAAACAGTGAGTTCTCAATGTTCTCTCTATTTCAATAGAAGACTTAAACTCTTTAGACTCTAAAGGTTGGCACCAATTTATAGATGAGGAAAAGGGAAAATTTAGGCAAAGTTAAGCAATACAGAGTCCTTGGTAGTGTCAAGAAATAGCTCGTTTTAAGAGGATTTCATTTGGCAATTTAATTTATGGAGGTAGTGATTCTGCTGCACCTGAGTCTGATACTAATATGGATTGGTAGGAAGAGAATATTGTGTAGCATGAGCAAAAGTGAAAACAACACTCTCAGAAGATTTGTATAACAAAGATTAGTTTTTATTCACATATCGTGTCACATAGTACATTGCCACATAGTACATAGTACATGTACATTGCCAGAGTATGGGGCAATCTGTCTTTGTGGGACTCTACACAGTGGAAGGTTTACTCTCTTCTAACTATACCGTATGCGACATGCAACTCCCTCTAACAGAGGCAGAGCAGATTGCCCTGACATTTGGAACTGCAAATTTTATTTCTGCTTGTATTTTGTTAGCCAGAATTTTTTATGTGACTAAGTGGAATGGGCTAAGAAATGAAGACCTTTATCTCTAGAAATATTATATATATATATATATATATATATATATATATATATATATATATATACCTCTCTATACTTTTGAAAGTGATTTTTACTTTTTATGTTTTGTTAATTCATCTAAATATTATATTTATGCTTGTACCCTGTTTTTGCAATCGATTCATTCTATTTCTTATAGAAATATTTCTATTTTTATAGTATACTGTACAGATATTTCATAACTCAGTTATAAATGTGTTTTCTTTTAAACATTTATTTACTTCTTTTTGTGGTTTAAGATTAGCAGTTATAATGTAGAGAACAATAGTTACAGTTCATTTCTGCTGCTTCTTTCATAAAATGATATAGTATTATACTATATCGTCTACTGAAAATCTTATGTGTGGAGTGCTTCTATCCATAAAGAATATCACATTAAATCTCCAAACTTTTGTCTCTATAGAATTTTGTATTCCTGATTAAAAATGAAAAATATATGCTACAAGGACCGGGAAAGAAAACATGTACTTTTGACATCACTTATATGATGGACTACTCATGTATAACTTTTTATTTTTGAAATGTAGTTAGTTATGTTTATTTTATATATTGTTTCTTTTCTTATTACTGATATTAAAATATTCTGTAAAGAAAGATAATTCCAATTTTCAAATATAATCTCCCATTTCGTGGCTTATATTTTCATATTTCCAACAGTGTTTTTTGAAAAGCAAACTATTTAATATTGATAAAGTACAATTTTTTAGGCCATTTTAAATTACACCTCCAATGTTATATTCAAAAAATATTTTCCATATGTGCTGTTGTCCTAGAACAAAAGGTCCTGAGAGAGGGTGGGGGTTTCACTAGTGTATATTAAAATGCTGCATCATCTTTCTTTAGCACTTTTTTTATTGATTAATATAATTTAATTTTTACAGTATTTTACTGATGCTTAGCGCTGTGAGTCCCAGCCCAGCTGATGCCAGAATCATTTGCACAGATGAGGGGACTTCACCTTAATGAAAGGGAGAAGTACAAGTACTGTGCAGCGAAGCACAGAATATATTAAAAGCCAGGGCTTCTGAACCTCAGTACATTGAATATTGTAAGGCCAGATATCTCTTGTGATGATATGTCCTGCACATTGTACGATTACTGGCCTGGCATCCAGTTATTAAATCCTAGTAAACCTGTCACACTGCCTTGGTTGTGACAAACGAAACAGTCCCCATAAGTCACCAGGGGCAAAAACTTCTAACCTTTTGAAAACTACCAATCTAATCTCTCTTGCTTTAAATCAAATACTATTAACCACTATTTTATATTCCTTCCCAGATTTCAATATGGATATTTATTTATATGTACATTTACAGATTATAAATATTAAACACTACGGCTTTAACTAGAGGCAGTGGTGCACCGTGTCTTACATGTTTTAGAAATTTGAAAAGTAAATGAAATTTTCTTGGTTTGATTGTAAATTTAATGTCTCTACCATACGCCTAATTAGTGATACTAAAGAATTCACCTAACTCATTTTCTTTCCTATTAGATTTTATTAGCAAAATTAAGCTTGTCTTTCCAATCCATAAAAGTCCATCTGTCTTTAGTCTCTAGACAAGCACATCTTCTTCAAGGTCATTTTATGATTTGATAATTAACCCAAATATAGGTGCTTCACAGTAAAGGTCTTTTGTCATATCCAATTAAAACAAAATTGTTTTATGGTTACCAATTATATTATTAACACTTCAGTTCATATTATGTTGGAACAGCTTTCCTCAAAATACAACAGTGGATGGAATCGTAATATCTGTTATGATGACAATGGTCATATTTATACTTACAACTTTTAAAAACCTTTATTAACACATACGTGTTTTCATGAATAAAAACTCTGCAGAATCCAGAGAATAGACAGAAACTCCTATATTAAGTACATAAAATAAATATCAAAACTAAAAATAGAGGTGGGATGTCAAAAGCTTATTAATATGAGTATTCCCACTCTAGTTTGAATTTTGAGAATCAGAATATAAAAATTAAATACTATTTAAGAAAAATATAAATAAATGCAAGATACTGGAAACACAATAGTAAGTGTTCAAGTACCTGAGCCATAATATTTTAATTCTACAAGGAGAAAAGGTCTATATTAGCTCTCAATTTCAAGAGATCTTGCCATGGTCAGCTATTTCCAAGGCAGAAACATCATGGCAGAAGGGTGTGACAGAGCTAAGATGGTAGAGACATAGCATCTGAGAAGCAAAGGAGCAGAACCATACCAGAGAGAAAGGGGCCGGAGACCAGATACCATACCTGTGTCACACCTCCATCACCCCCAGACACACCCAGAAGTGTGCTTTACTGATTCCCCAGGAAGCTCCCAAGCCAGGCAACGTGACACGGTTGAGCTTCATTATCGAAAGAATATTCATTGGAATATCTGTGGAAATGCATCTAATTGAACAATATAGTGACATAGATTTCCACTTTAGAATCAAAACTAATATACTATTAAGTAATATATATCAGTTTTTAGGTAAATAATAAAACAAGGATTTGGTAACTTGGTAAAGGTATACGGCTAAAATATGACAGACCATAATAAAAGAATTCACTTAGGATCTGAAGTAGAATGGTTTTCTAGTCAGATGTCTGTGCATCCTAATTCAAGATCAAATACAGAGTAATGACTACAAGGACACGGGAAATCCTTGAACCCCAGTTTTTCCACTGGTTGAAGTGATGTTCACATCTATCTTTTAGGGTTCCGATGAGGATTACAAATTTATTGTTCTTGCTTACAGGTTGGTCTTGTGATAGAGAAGAACAGGTGGAATTTAGAGAATCATGACTAGTTGAACTCAGCTGATCAGAAGTATTCGAGATCCAAGGAATAAGTAAGTCATTCTTTTTTCTTCATATGTTTGGTGTAGAATGTGTAAATATAAAATAAAAGTAGGTGATGAAAATATGATTTAGGTTCCAAATGAAGAACATTTTTATTTCTCGATTTAGAATAGATATGCACATAAATATATTGAAGAAAAATAAAATAATCCACCATCAACAATTACCATTACATGTCCAGTATTATTTGATTTAATCTGCACGCAGCTTGCCTCCTTCTAATTTATGCAAAACAAATTCCAGTAAAATATTTTAATTTTACATGTCACAGTTTACATCTCAAAACATTGCTTTAAAAATATAAATTAATTCCCAGTAAGATAATCACAATAAAAACATGATTTAAATATTAGTAAACAGAGTAATTTTTAAAATCCTTTTTGAAAATTTTTAAAATAAATCTAAAGATGTATTCCTATAACTAGATTATGACTCTCAAAACTGTTTTAGGTATTTTATTTTTCTTTCCTTCTTTCTTTTGTAATTTGGAGAATAATCATATAGTAAAATTGATACATGTTATGCATATATTTGCTGTATGTATACACACACTCCATTAACATATGTAGCATTTCCTTTACCTCAGGGAGTTTCTTTTTGCACCTTTTAGGACAATCTTCTCTCTAGAAACTACTACAAACCAGATTTCTTATATTCTATACAGTGTATGAATTTTGCTTATATTTTAGCTCTTTATAATGGCATTATTTAAGATGTAGTATTTATAGCTGAAATATTTCATTAAATATAATGAGATTAATCCATTTGAGCAATAACTTTACTTTTTGGAGACATGATCTCATTATATCACCCAGGTTGGCCTTGAACCTGCAATCCTTCTGCCTCAGCCTCTCAAGTGCTGGAATTACAGGTGTGCACCACCATGCCCAGCATATTGGTAACTAAAAAGACATTATTAAGTGTTAGTTTATCATATAAATTTTTTGTGTTTTTCTTCTGCATTTCCAACTCAAGGTTACCATGAGAAATGTTTTAGGCTAGAAAGATAGATAGATGATAAATAGATAGATAGAGTAATTTGGGTCAATACATAGCAGAATTAATTTGCATAGGATAGATTTTTGTTTGTTTGCCTGTTTTGTTTTTTGTTTGTTTGTTTTTTGAGACAGGGTCTCGCTATGCAGTTCAGCCTGGCCTTGAATTCACTAAGTTGCCCAGTCTCATCTTGAATTCATGGTGATCCTCCTGCTTCAGCCCCCAAGTGCTGAGATTACAGGTGTGCATCACCACATCTGGCTAGGATAGTTATGATTTTAATTTTGCCATAAATGTCAGACATATTCCCTAAGGGGTCACATCCTATACTCTCACAAGCACTGAGGGACAAAAGCATCAATACTTTCTCAGATTCTAAAATGTCAGCCATTTTATTGGTTTTGGCACAGTATGTCATTGTAGAATCAATTTGTATTTCCCTGATAGTGATGCTGTTTTTGTAGACTATTTGCCCTGTTATTTTTTTGTGCTGTACTTAGGAACTTTGCTTTTAATTCCTTCCACAATATCTGGAGATGTTCTTTTCTTGTAGGGTTGTATATCGTAAAGACACCACACCCCCCTCCATTTCCTCTCTTTTCAGAATTGACTCATTCTTTTCTCCACCCCCATTTTGTGGAAGCTGCCCGTATCAAGGTGATTCCACCTCTTGGAACTGTCCTCAGATCAAAACGGACTCTGTCAAAATCAGTCCCCGGTATAGAAATAGAGCTTTCCTCAAGTAAATGGCTGAGGAGTTGTCTTCTTTTCAGTCTTACTTTAATTGTCACAGCTCTGAGGGATGTCTTAGTTCCAGAGCTAGCCCTGAGATCAGCAGAGGCATTTACTGTGATTATGTCATCTGTTTATTTTTTTCGGGGGCAGCCCTGTTGATGACCAAAGGCCTCCGGAATAGTTTTCCTGCATGTCACTCTTTGTTTCAGAGTCGCCCCCCGAAGGAAAGTTGCTTGAGACAGGAAATAGACTAAACTGGAATTTTAGAGATAAACTGCCCCCTCAGTAGTAGGGAAGGGAGGCTACATGATTATTGTAAGTAGACCCATGAGAGTCCCAAATGGCCGTGGACAATTCACTATATTAATGATAGTAATTTGGATAGGACTTTCGCTGAATGATATGCACTAATACTGACAATGTCTTGGGTGTTTAAGAGTTGGGGACCAGTCTCACTCACACTGTTGAAGAGTTTCTTTCTCCCTGCAGCTGCGACAGCATTTGCCATAATTCAATTTCTTGGCGATAGCCATTCTTTCTGGGGTAAGATGGAATCTCAGTGCGTTTTAATTTGCATTTCTCTAATGGCTAGTGATGTCGAATATTTCAAGTATTTATCTGCCATCATTACTTGTTCTTCTGTGAAGTGTCTTCATTTTTCTTGTCCATTTTTGACCAGGTCTGTTATTTGGGAGGATCTATTTTTTTTGTGTTCCTTACATCTTTTAAATATTAGTCTTCTGTCTTAGAAATAGCCAGACAAATTTTACTATTTTGTAAAACTGTAAGTACTTATTGTGATTTGTTACTGCCTGACTTTGCAGAATGAATGTGATACTCTATCAATATGTATTTTCCTCACTATGCTCTCAAGGAATAGCAGTCTTTCGTTTTAGTTCCGTAAGACTTTTCTTTCAAATCTTAGTGTTAGATTAATACTAGCTTCAGAAAGCAAGATGGGAGTCATCCTTCCTCTTCTGTTTTTGGAAAGGATTTGGATATTCTGGCTTGTTTTTCATTTTAAACATTTGTGTTTATCACCAGTGGAAATGTCCGTTCCTGGCATTCTCTTCATGACAGTTTCAATTCCTCTCTCTCTGTGAGCGTGATGCTGGGCATGTCAAGGGCTGGAGTCAGGTTCGTGTGTCCTTGCACTGGATGGACTCCAAGACTTGCACGATTTGTGGTGAAGATGTTTCTACTAATCTCTGGATCTAGTTGAGAAGACTAATAGCTTGCTCTTGGTCCTTTTGGAGTGTTGGATCGTGAGAAGTTTGCTCTTGGAGCTAAGAACTCCGAGCTAAGACATTCTGAGGTACTTTATGAAGAGAGGTATCGTGTGGACCAGGACTAAGACACCAGACAAGCCACAAGAGGGCCTGCTTGGCCACTGAACTAAAGTGATCCTCTGGACATCTTTGTCCTCCTGGTTAATTTCTCTCTGCTGCTGTGGAGAACTACATTAAAGGGAACCACTCATGTGAGTGCAGAAAATACACAGAAACTCGGGACGGAATAACAAGTGGACTAACGGTAGTACGTTTTGGAAAGCTTTGTTCATAACAGTTAAAGACTACATTGGCCTGTATTTATTATTCATTTGATTATATGAAGCCTCATTAACCATCGTTTCAGTGACCTTCAGTCAACACTAGGCTGAAAATACTGAATGTGAAATTCCAGAAATTAAATTACAAAACTGGTAACTTTATCAATGCGTACTGTTTTGAGAAGCACCATGCATTTGTGTCCTGCTCTGTTGAGTTTTGCCCGAGATGCGAGTCATTCCTTTGTCCAGCAGACTCCCAGAGTGTGCAATACCTTGCCATCTCCATCTTGGTTATTAGCTCAACCGTCGGGCATCTCAGTGCTTGTGTGCAAGTATCATTATTTGACTTTATAATGGCCCTAATGCACAACGCTAGTGAAGCTGGCAATTTTTTTAATCCATTAAAGATATTCTTTATTCTTATAATAATGCTTCAATATCTAGCATTTACTTTGAGTCTTTCTCAGAAGTCTCATTTTTAATTTTTTTTATTTTTCAAAAAGAATTTATTTTTCAAACTATTTGCACCATTTCTATAAGTTTATTTAGTTTGTGCTATAAAAATAACTTTTTAAACATAATATCACACTCAGAGAAAGATTGCAAGAATCCCAGAAAAATTTCCTCGATACATTTTACCCATGTGTTCCCAAATATTAGAATTTTCCTACATTTGCTTCTTTGCTTTCTTCTCTAAGTTTCCCAGTTGTTCAAAAGTAGCAGACGTGACTTCTTTACCTCTCAATACATCAATGCGAGTTTAAGACATTTTCACACAAAGCCACAATATGAGTATCAAAGGCAACAAATTAGTTCTGCTACAATACTACTATTTCATGTTGTCCTTTTAACAAAGAAAATCCTAGATTACATTACAGACTCAGTTGCACATCTCCTTAGTCTCTTTTTATTTTTTTTCTTTCACTGAAGTTCAATTGACTTTTTTTTTATTTTTATTTTTTACCAAGAACGTGAATTGGTACATTGTATACATAATGATCTCATTTATCATGGTTATTTTATACCTGTACATGATGTATCTTGGTTCCCCTCCTTCCCCACCCATCCCTTCATTCCCGCCTTTCCTTATTTGCAGCAGGTTTATTTACATTTTTCCATTTTTTCCCTTTCTTTCCATTTTCCCTTCCTTCTTTTCCCCTTCTAGTTCTCCTCTTTTTTAAATATGACTTTTCTTTTTCCTAGTATCTATTATGCCTCTTTGTCCTTATTGTTTCTCATATCAGAGAAACAATTTGATGTGTACTCATACATGACTGATTTATTTCACTTAAGCGTATGTTCTCAAGGTGCATCATCCATTTACCCACAAATGAGAAGTTTCATTTTTTAACTATATTATTTGTGTGTGTCTGCGTGTTTTGAGAATTTTCCATTATAACACTTAGCATATTAATGAGTGGTTTTAAATTCAAGTTTGATAAATCTAACGTTGCTATCTTATCTGAATTTGATTCTTGCTCTGTGTACATTGTATTCTTGACATTTACTATGCTTATAAATTTTTGTTGAATGTTAGACACAGTGCATTTGGTGAGTGGAGTTCTTGCAGGTTAGGCTTAGTGATGTAGTTGTTAATGGTTCTTATAAGTAGGCATTAGTCTTTCGGTAGCTATATGTCCTTGTGCTCTTTTGTGCCTTCGCAGGTGTCTCCTTGTCCTCCCTCCTTAAATTACACGTCATGGCTACAAGGGGATGGAGTGGGATACCGCCCTTCTCCTGGTCAGGTAAGTTTTAAAGACACCAATAGACTGGATAAAATACTGTCTGTAGAAGGCAGGCCCAGCTAAGGACAAAGTGTTGTCCATATTTCAGAGTGGATCATTTTTACTTCCTCTGCCTAAAGCCTGAGGAGATAGTTCTCTAATATTCACAAAGCCAGGGAGATAATTCTCTAATATTCACAAAGTCTAGCAGACCATAAGGAGGCAAAATTCGAGGATGTGTGCGGCTCTCTCTGAAGTTTAAATTTACACACATGTTCCATATCGAGCTTCCGTCAATTTACCAACAGAGTTCAGATTTTCCTAACCTGGTAATGAATCAGACAGAAGTCTCTGCTCACCATTCCTCCTGAAGACTGTGGACTTCTGTATCTACTTGTCTATCTGTCAAATTTGCTCTGTGAAATCACTGCTCTATAGAAGCCAGGAAGAGTTGTTGATTTGTTAGTTTGTTCTACGTCTTTTTTGGGGAGGAAGACTGGTGACTTCTATGCTGCTAGCACAGAAAATGGAAGTCCTGATTTGCATTTAGTTATTGGCATAGGATGAGCTTTTCATGAACTTACTCGCCACCTTTCTATCTCCCTTAGTGCGTTATCTGCTTAGAATGAGCTCCACCATTTTTTGGACTTTTATTAGTATATGTTTGCAGTACATAATGATTACAGTCACTGTAAGGAATGGGTAAATGCACATAACACATTTCAATTCCTTTCTTCACCCCATCCTGCCTCCCCCTTTTATTTTTCCAGCATCTGATGCATTTATTTCCTTATAAGACCTTTTAAAGTTAATTATTATATATGCGGATTGAAAACCAGACTAATAGGCAAAATAACACACAAAATATGTAAGACAATTGTACTAAGTGTGTCTAAAAGTGTATCTTGATATTGCGCATTTCTTAAGTGAATTGTTTGTGTTTTTATTTCTGAGTTTCAAATATTTCTTTTTCTGATATGAAAAGGAGTCACTTTGTCCTGGGAATGTTAGCAAGGCTACCTTTCCCCCTTTCCTGGCCTCTAAAGTGTATGGAAGTGTGGTGGACTGGTATGGTCAGCTTGAGCAGGAGCGCCCAGCTGGACTGAACTGGTGTGGTTCTGGGTGTAGAGCATCCACCCGAGGAGTCGCCAACACAACACAAAAGAGAACAGGAGTAGAAGATGGGGCCAGCCTTTTCCCAGGAGAACCTCAGTGCTGCTGTTCTTGTCTCAGAAGGAGCTCAGGGGCTCGCTGTCATTGAGGATGGCTGCTGTTCACTTCAGGGGAGCTCTGGTCCTCATCTCCGCTGTGAGCCTCATTTCCTAGTTCCAGCATAGATTTCTCCAGCCTTTTAGTGTAGACCCAGACATACGTGAGACATTGCCGACGGCTCCCAGAACTTGATTTGATCTTTCAGGTCCCCAGTGCCTAGAGAACCATTCTACATTCTTCCTGCATCTGGCTTGTGTGTGTGTGAATGTTGTAATGTGTAATTGTCCTGTATTACATCTGCTGTTTTGCAAACCACTGACTCTGGAAAAGTAACTAATACAAGAAGTGAGGAGTTGGAACTGGGGAAGGAATGTGCTTTGCTCTTCCCTGTCATAGGGAGAATTTGATGTCATTGCTGTAGGGAAACAGAATGAAGTTGTAGGATCCCCTTCGACTGGGTACATGGGAGTCTAACTCCCATGAGAGTGCACACCTGAGCTGCAGAACTCATTGGTAAGCATTAGCACCTGTACCATTCACTGGCTCCAGCTGCTGCTTAATGGGTAATCTGAGATGCTCTGTGTTTCCCCTTCTCCAGTTTTCTGGGTGATTGTTTGTCTTATAACCACAACTCTGATGGGTTTAACAAGTGCTGTTTATTTCAGTTTTCGTGTTTTTTTTTTTTTTCTTTTGTAAACATGAAGTGATGGTTTTCAGGCTTTTTACGTATCAGGGTAGAAATTGTTGTCATATCATTTTCAGTTGTATTTACAACAGTGGGCTGGAGCAGAGTGTTTTTTCCTGGATTTTTATTCTGGTCTGTTGGTAGATATTTCTCTATATGGCGCAATATGAAATTATTTAAATTTTAAAAGTTTAATACCACGTATTTTGTGTTGAGAAAGTGATTTCTTCTCATTTTCTTTTCCAGGTTTTCAGCTCCTTCATTGGTTCTTTATTCCAAATAAATTGTTAAATTGATTTAAGAGATTTGAGGAAAAATGGGCATTTTACATGGAATTGCGTTAATTTTACAAAAACATAGAAAAATGAAAATTTATTTTGCATATGTCTGTAAAAACACAGTACTTATTTGTGCTCCGCATTTCAAGTCTAGTTTCTTTTCATCAAGGAAACATCTACAGACCTTAACGTATATTTTAAATGTATTTATTTATTATGATTAGGACCATTTTATTGGTATTTTTATCATAAATAGTGGCATACCTATAATTTTATTTTTATAAAATTATGTGTTTTGTGGAAATATGAACTATTGATTTTATTATCTGCATTTCATTACAATATTTTAGCAAGTGTTCCTCTTCAGTGATAGTACTTCCATTAATTTTTGTAAGATTTCCAGATAAAAGTCATATACATCATCGTTAACATTTCATTTACTCCTCTCAATGTCCATGGTTTAAGTACTGTCTCTTACTAGATCACAGTGTCTCTTATGTTATTTTAAAAAGTAGTAGAAATGGCATTACATATTTGACTGTAGCAGAAAAGTTCTGTTTCTTTATAAATGAAATGGAAGACCTTGGTTGAAAGAACATTAGTCCATCCAATATTGTTTTTCATGTCGTTAACATAAATGAGAATACAATTGTATTTCATATACTTTACAGTTAGGCTTTTCTCTAATATTATTATGGTTGATTATATTAAAATACTTCTTAGCAATAAACTCTTGTATTTCTGTACTGGTAGAAATTCTCTTCCATTATGATTTTTAAATATTTTACTTTTTCTATATGCTATGCATTTCGTATATTATTTTTATTTAATATTTATAACTCATTAATGAGTTAGGTATTTGTCTCTATTTAGGTATTTTTGTCAATCTTTGAAAATGATAATATACTTTCATTACATAACTAATTTAGATGTTTTCCTTCCTTTTCAATGTTCAGGAATACTTTAAGTAGCAAAAGTTTTTAAAACTTTTTCTGTAAATACAAAATTTTGAAAAGTAAATTTGGCACAATTCGTTACTAAGTTAGGTCTCTATCAGAGTAACTAATACATGTGATAAAAGTAATAGCATGAATATTATCTTCCTTTACCTAATATCTATTATACCTCTTTGTCTTTATGTACACTTATGGTTTCTCCTATCAGAGAAACAATTTGATGTGTACTTATGAGTGGCTGATTTATTTCACTTAAGAGTATGTTCTCAAGGTGCATCCATTAAGGGAAGAGGGGGAAAAGAAGGAAGAAAAAAGGGAAAGAAAGGGGAAAAGGAAAAAATGGAAAAATGCAAATACACCTGCCATAAATAACAAAAGGAGGGAACAGGAAGGAAGGGTGGGGAAGGGAGGGGAACCAAGATACATCACATACAGGTACAAAATAATCATGATAGATGTGATCGTTATGTATACAATGTACCAATACATGTTCTTGGAAAAAAAAAAGTAATGATATGAAAAGATAAACTCTTATACCTTAGTTACTTATAAAGTAATCATTTTAATATGTTTTTTGTGTACTTTTTTTCTCAAAATGACCACTTTTGAAATATGTAAATACTATTTCAATACCTCTTATTAATATGTTACTTTAGAATTGCATGCAAAATATGTTTACACAATATGTTCTTCTGTTTTTACACATAAAATTTTTAGGTTAACATATTTCTTTAGCTTGTTTACCTACTAGTTTTTCCATTGCTTCATTCACTCATTTATAGGTACAAATATTATTTCCATACTATCTGTGCTAGTGTTATATTGTAATCATGTGTTAAGCATAACGTAAATTCTGGAGGAAATAATAATTGTGTGGTACAAATCCACAGATAACTGTGTAACTATAACAGCCTATACAAAGTATAATGATACTATGTATTAATTAAACAATCTTCAGAATTGTGACTTTAAGCAATTTAGTCTTATCAAGTCTTATTGAAACCAAGCTCAGTAATTTGAGAAATCATACAACTTTAATTAGTATTTGAGGAAATATACCAATTATATATTTGAACACAGTAACAAACATGCAGAAAATTGCCAAGGAGTGAATGGTGCAATACATAGTAGGAGATCTGTATTACAGCCTGAAGGAAAAACCTAATACACATACAAAAATCAGGTTAATTGAGAAATGCATAGATAGCCGTTTGCTATAACTGCTATAATAACACAAAACTACCAGTATCTCAAGACAGTAAGTTTATTTCTCATTCACATTTAGCCAAGATAGAGGGCTCTATATTGCACCACCAATCAGTGACTCAACTTTCTTCTTTTGTCACTTTCCCATACCAAGATCTCTTTTGCATTTGCATTTCGCTGAGAAATTGTACAATTTTATCTTTTAAATTTTTATTATAGAATTGAATGTATATGGGACCTTTGTAATATTGAATAAATTATTAGATGTTAATATGCAATTCAATATTCTTATGAGAGAAGTATATTAATGTATAAGTACATTATTAGATAATGTAGCAAAACGTAAAAAGACAATAGAAGATGATGAAAAGTATGATCCTAAAATTTAATTGACTTGCGTGATATAAAAACTACCTCAATCTTAATTGCACCGAAGACTCTGGGCAAGGTACTTAACCTCTCTAACCCTCTGATTTCCAATTAAGATAAAGATGACCCCAAGAGTAATTAGCTTATAGAGCTGGCATAAGGATTAAATACGTCTGTCCCACAGTAAGTACTCAAATGTTGCTATACTTTTCATTAATTAGGAAAGGAGGAAAGGCCAAATATTTGATAGAATTTAATCATTTTATTCTCTGACATCCAAATCCAGAAATTTTCTTTCTTTCTTATTATTCAGCAAGCACAACAGAAATTTGCTAACTGTGAAGAACAAGTTGTCTGATTTCCTATGTTATGTCCATTTCCTGGTTCAAGCACCAGAGCTGGCCTATTTGCAGCCTTTCAACTTTGAAGCAGGTACTTTAGCAGAAGTCATGGCGACACCTTCTTGGGAGTTGTGCGGTCCTATTTCTAGTAAGTTTCCAGTGGTGCTCTGGGGTAGATTCAAACCATATTTTTGCTCTACTTTTCTGATACCGAAGGTCCCTATGGCAGGCAATTGCCAGTACATTCCTCCTCATTCTCATCATGAAGCCTACATTTACCCATCTACCACGGGGCTTATTTTCCATCTGTTCATCTATTTTAAGGGATAGAACAAAGAGGAAGAATTATTTCAATCCATTAGGACGATTTTCAATATAATTTCTATTCCTCCATGAAAAGCAAATTCTCCTACTCAACTATTGCAGAAATAAGATGATGTTTTTATTCCCATTAGAATAATATGTCTATTCAATGAAAGTGTAATTAGTTAAAATTCATCAGGGAGGAGGAGTAATTAATTAGGTTCTCCTGGCCCTTCTACAGTGTAGAAATAAGTAAAGTAACAAATTAAAAATGTACTTTTCCACAGTTTCAAAATGGTATTTTCTCGTAGAGCAAGCTACATTTTATACTGTTGCTTCTGCATGATTGTACTTGTAGAACTGGTTTCACGTACCCTTTCTAGTTGTCTTTTAATTCAGCATTTATTACAACGAAATATTTATATCCCCTTAACATACCTATGACTTTTTCTGTCAAATTTTTGGATTGGACATTTTAATGATTGGTATGATATTATTAAATAGAGACCTTTGTATTTTGCTTATTTTGTAAGATAACATTCAATTTATTTTATGTAGATGACAAAGAACTACGGTAGCTGCTCAGATTCAGCCCGTGATACTACATGGCAATGACAAGACGCACTGAGGGTAGAAATGTAGACTGTGGGCCGTGCAGTCAGAACACGGATTCCAAATTGGCTTTGGCGCTGCTGGTGTACACTTATTTCATGTATTTTCCGTATATACATACTCATATGTCTGCTATTTAGGGTGTATAGCCATCACCTAATGATCTGCTGGCCCCATGCCGATCTGTCTTGAAATGACATTGTATCCTGTCACAAAATTCAAATAATTCACTCAAGGCGGGAAAGTGAATATCTGCTTATTTCAGACAATGGGAATAAAAATCTATCACATGAATGTTTTTCTCTGTAGTGATCTAGGACTATTTTACACTAACATGCTCGGCATTTTGTCTACAGGACAATTCATTCTATAATTGGATTTGAAAGAATCATTTATTTTCCTCTACGTAAATTACCTAAAGATACAGAGTATATAATTTCCAAAGCATAATAGATTCACTACAATATATTTTTAACGCTACCACTTACCATATAGGATTCATTTTATAAACTGAATCGCCAGTCAAAACTCCTAGGAAAGAATGTAAATGCTTCTTAAAATTTAACTCTTGTAGATTTGGAAGTATCATTCTTGATGAAATTATCTATATATGACATTTAGTATCTGATAATATTTCTTAAGAATAGCTTCAGTTTTCTGTGAGACTATGAGTACAAACATACACGCAAATGAAATATCAAATCATCACGATTATTTTAGATGAAATATGAGATTTTATATTCTGTGATATAATAATTTCTTAATATAAAATTCATACATATATTGCCCTGCAGTGTGTGGAAATGCTATCACCAAAGGCGATGTAATAACTTAGACATACATGGTAGTAGAGTACAGTACTCTACACAGATCAAGTGAGTAGGTAAGACTTTAGCAAGACTTCCTCTGTCATTATTTGGGTTTTGACTGCCTGTTCTTTGCAAATTCTCTTCCACATTGTTTTAGCTAATATTTACACTTTACTTTGCATGAATAGAAAAACATTATAACTTTTATATCCAGAAGAGAATAGAGCCCAGATGCCGTGTAAGCCTTTTCACATATGTGAATATCATTCTATCCACACTATAAAAACAGTATGAATTAGTACAAAATACAATTTAAGGAATTTTCTGGGACTAAAGTAAAGTGTTTTCTAAACAAAATAAAGTGAAAGCTTTCCCCGTATTTTAATTTTTTATTACTCTTTAGTGTCAGAGGCAGATGAATTTTTAATTGACCAAAGAAAATCCCCCTTTTCCTTGAAGATTTAGATATAGATGCTTTATTTGTGTGGCTCAGACTTGGTCCTGAGAGTTTAATTTGGGGGTCTATGTTAGACATTTCTGGGGTACCATTTAGATCTGATCATTCCTGACAGCCCCCACTGAGTTGGTGGGTTTTGAGCAAGTTTACTCTGTAAATTTTTCTTACCAGCACTAGCCTCTGTGCCTTTTGATTATGGCCTTGAGGCTTTCCTGTGTGGCACAGCCACCATTTACACATGTGTACCCTGTAAATGCCGTGAATGACCTATGAGGGAGCCGGATAGGATCAGCGCTCCCAGTTGGTACCTCTGCCTCTGTGCACCTTTCTGAAAGTCATCTTCTAGCATTCCACAACATGACTCACACAATTTTTCGCCAGTTGTCAAACTGAAGAATAATCATCCTAACCCATCTTTCTTAGTTTGGTTGGGCTACTAATAACAATGTATCTTAGACTGGATAACTTACAAACAATAGAAATTTATTTTTCAGAATTTTAAAGGGTAGGAAGCCTAAAACCAAAGTGCCATCAGATTTGATGCCTAGTGAAACTCTCTGTTTTATAAATGGTGCCTTCTCACTACATCTTCCTTTGAACATGTTCCTTTGACTGTCTTTGAAGAACATTAGTCCCACTATTTAGGGCAGAGTTCTCAAGAGTATTCAAGTCCCAAACCCTAACCTGCTGAATGACACCATAATGGAGAGTAGATTACATCACAACATATGACTTGAAGGACACGAATGCTCAGAGCAGAGAGCCATTCTCAACAACTAACTCTTTTATTGGATTTTGGTCTTTCCATGTTAACTTCTGCATCTCTAATCCTGCTTATGGTACGGTACCACTTGGAAATACGCTAAGAGAATGTGAGTCTTTGCTGCAAGTTCTGCTTTGGACTGTGTATGTGTACAGCACGAGTAACCACAGGCAAAGTTAACGTTCTATTTTAGAAAGCTCCCTGAAGCTCCTTGACACTTGCTTGAAAGCTCCTTAGAAGCAACTTGAACACACCAACAGTTTTCCATTCAGAAATATTTGCCCATTTATATCTTACTAGTTTTTTATTTTTAATTGTTCTGGACTTTCTTTTATCAACAATATTTAATTTATTACATCTTGGTAAATTTACTCATCATTACACAAGGCAACATCTATTTAGACAAAGGAATTAACTACAAACAACATGAGCTATGTTCTTTCAATTTCCTCTCTTCACTTGCTGGTTAAGTTGTACTTAAGCCGTAGAAGAAAGAACAAATAATTAACATGAACGGCTCTCCTCGCCTTTCTAGTGGTTCTGCTCTTTTCTCTATGCTGAACTTGAGACTCCAAGGATTAATGTAATCCTACTTTCTGGTCTCATATTTCTCTTACACACAGAATGCTGTTCATGAGAAACTAGAGTTCAGCTTCTTGGGCTTTTGGCTGAGATCAAGTGGAGAAACTAGAGTGCAGCTGGTATACTTAAACCATCTTTATTGTGTGCATTGACTAAGCTTGAAACAGTGAGTTTATTCATGGGGACTATATCCCCTATCATCTATTTTTATTCTTTTTGTGCCATGTGTAATTTGAATTTAGAATTTAGCTGAAGTTGTTGAAGAAGGATGGTAGTATAAACTTTTAATAAAACCTTATCATAGAAAAGAAAGAGACACAATTCTCAACCTCATTTATTACGATGGATCCTGTTTTTTTTTTTAATTTCTTTGCATATGCTGAATGTTAAATCTTTTGTATGCATTAACATGTTTAATTTTTGCTTCGTTTTAAACTGGGGAAACTGAGGCACAACAACTTTAAATGTGTTTCCATGTTACACAGCTAACGAAAGGAGGATCCTTGAATAGTCTGAATTCTAATTCTGAACATTTTGATTTCAGAGTTTACCTTAACTTTCTTCAGTATTATGTAGGTAACATTTATTGATGACTGAGTGTGAGACAAGTACAATATGTAACACAGGACATATAATTAGAAACATGACATCTCTGATGTCTACTGTCCCAGGAACTGTTAGACACTGAGGAAAACGGAGTGCATGTCTTCACATTCGTGTTTATTTAAGAACCTTGCAACTTTCAATTTAGTTCACTCCTCATAAACCCACCAACAGTATTGCAGAGCAACATCGCCATTCGCTTTGTTGATACAGTGAGCTACGCAGCCTACATGCCTCATCTCCACCTCATTAGTTAATTCTTCAATCTGCAAAGAAGGCTTATTAAGCATGCACTCACACACAAATATGTTGGTCTCCTCTAAATGCCCGATGCTTTTCATTTTACGAATAAAATTTTGTTTTCAAAATAAAATCAGATTTTCTTAACATGATAGCTCTTTGGGGCTTTGTTACTCTAGATCTTGCCTTTTGTTTTAAAATAAAGTATGAGCATTCTTATATTTAGGCACTGTCTTCAACTATAGTAAGTATACTTAAATACCTTTATGCTCTGCCAAATTCTCGTCATGACGCGTATGCTTCCGGCACTTCACCTGCCCCCTTCAAAGAGTGGGTACCATATTATACTGTATCGCGATTACCCCATGTATCAGTCATTCAGTAAACATTTGTTTCCAGAGAAAATAAGCGCTTAGACACTAAATTCTCCTTTATTTCCTCGTATTACCTTGTGCAATTTTTTGCAGACAGTCTTAAATCATTTGTACTACAAGAATCACACATAGGGCCTTACGTTCAAGAAAAGTAGGTATGTTACTTTTGCTGTTTTTCTTTTTTTCCTTTTCTTTTCTTTCCTTCTGTGGCTTTTATTTTTTTATACACACAAACCACATCTTAGCTGGTCAAATAGTAAGTGAGAAATATCAAATATCAACTTTATTTTCAATCTGCAAACATGGGACGAAGGAATGTATGTATCTAGGCTGACGTATTCTTTGTCTAAAAGGGACGGTTCCCGCTCACGTCAGGGGACTAAAATCATACGTGCGCCTGTCCAGTATTTTGCAACTTCAAGATTTTCAAAAATTGTTCAAAATTACAAACTTTGCTTTTAAATATCAGTTTTGAAATGTTGACCATTTATTTTAAACTTTAAATTATTTTTTCATCCGTTTTCAAGTTTATATCTGCCACTTAAAATTGCACTAGAACTATAGTTATTCCTTCACATCAGCTCCCAGTTATTTCTTCATGTAGCAATGTGCAAAGCAAAGTATTTTGTAGAATCATTTTCTCTCTCTGTCCCTCCTGGTAAGTGAAATAGATTACAAGCTCTCAGAGATCAAACATGAACACACACACACACACACACACACACACACACACACACACACACACATCTTGTTCGCAGTGTTACATCTAGTAAAATGTAGACAGGCTAGACCACAGTAGTAGGTCCTTACATATGACTCTTAAAGGTAAGGAATGTGTGTCCTAATTAACCAATGTTTATTACATTGTGAACATAAGTGAAATATGTAGAAGGTCTTTCAATCTAGTTAGTCAAATGATTTGTATTTTCTAATTTTATAAAGTATAGATTTTCCCACAAATGAAATTCACTACTAATATTCACAATTGCCATTGTAAAATAAACTATCCTCTTTAGGCTAAGCAGATGTAAGACACAGAATCTATACTTTATCCCCTTTAGTAAATGACCCTTTATGAATTTTAGATAACTTCTTGTGAGGCAGTTTTTACAAGTGTTAACCTTAGAAGATTTATTATGAACCCTTTTCTATATGACAGAAATGTTGTAAGTATTGGGAACATGCAAAGGATCATTGAAATCAAATTGTGTATTTAAAAATGTCTTCTCATGATTTCAGCCCCTTCTCTTACACACTCAAAAATATTTCCTGCAAAGAAAAACCCTTCTACATTTAGGTATATTTTGGTTAAACAGAGGAGATTTAATTTAACTACTACTATGAAGAAAGAAATTTACTTTTATCCCAGGCGGGGTCACGATACTTCAAAATGTTATCCTTTACAATAATCTTAATGAATTGAGCTTACATACCTATATATACATTTGAATTTTATGAATAAATTACACTGAATAAAAGCTTATCTTCTATTGTTTAACTTCGGTGAAAAAAAGAGATGAGAAGATCTGGATTGTATATTTTTCAATTATCACAGAAA
Source organism: Hystrix cristata (assembly GCA_004026905.1). Lineage (NCBI taxonomy): Eukaryota > Metazoa > Chordata > Mammalia > Rodentia > Hystricidae > Hystrix > Hystrix cristata. Next base: position 8,573 of record PVJO010021666.1, on the reverse strand, counting down.
TATGCTGTTATCTAGTACCTGTTTTCAGAGAGACTCTTATTCTTCAAAATGTTTCAGGAAATTCGTCCTGGTCTGTTAAAATCAAATACTAGTTCACACTCCTTATCTAGTGGAAAAAGTAAAACTATTTTGTGCTTTATGAAAGAAAAAAACAAAATTATTTAGTAAAAGCATCAGGAGGATTTAGCATGGACTGAAAGCTCTGTAATAACTTTTATGGAAGAAAATCATAGAAACATTTGCTATCATCATATTTATTTTCTGGCTAGTTTTTAAGAGTTCCAGACTTCTGGATTATATTTTATTGGAAAGGTAATACAGTTTCAAAAGCAGTATCTACTATTAATAATAATACTTCCTCCAGAGATTGACAGAGAAACATAATAAGAAAAACAATACAACATATTTTGATGTATTTTTCCCATTAGATGTATCAACTACAAAAATCTGATACAAAAGAACTTGGAATTTATGTTCTTAGTTTTGTATTCTTTAATGAAGCCACTTTCTTTGAATATAATAGTTTCTCATTTATACATTTGTATACGAATAAACTTCTAACAAAAACTGTTCACTATCTTGACGAAAAGAGAATAAGCTACGTCAAACAGAATTGTAGAAGATGTTTTCAAATCATGTCTGCTTAAAATTTGAAGACATTAAATGCTCTTTTAGGGAAATTATTAAAATATTCTTGCAGTATTGATGCAATCTGAACCTATTTGTTCCAATAGTTTTAGTATATACCTTTACATTTAAAAATAAGTTGTGTGGAAGTTGAGGGGTTTGGACAGAAGGTGACCAATAAAGTTTAACCTCACAGTGTTTATGCAAGTGTGTATCAGTTCCATCTCAATACAAAAATCTGTTTCATTATAACTAATAATCTGGGGGGCTGGGGATTTAGCTCAGTGATTAGAGTGCTTGCCTTGCAAGCACAAGGGCCTGAGTTCAATCCCCGGCACCACCAAAAAAAAAAAAAAAAAAATAACTAATAATCTGAATGTAATAACTTTCTCCTACATATGCTAATACCTTGCCACTTGAAAATTGCTGTTTTAAATAATCTTACCATATTTTTCAAGTGGATGTAGAGTCAAGAGTAAGAAATATGTGTGATAACTATTACCCCTCTTAACTCTACATTTTAGTATTGCTCTAGCTCACATGATTTAAAACAACATAAATGTGTAAAACATTTGTAAGTCAATAGAAATATAAGTTAGAATTAATTAGAATTAGAGTTAAGAACATAACACATGAAAGCATTAATCTAACAATCCCACTTAGTGTAGTGCCACGCGGCCATGTGAAAATTCGGGTCTACTGTTAACGCCCACCCACGCGGCTTGGGCCATCCATATTTGTACATTTGCTTGATCCTTTCTCTTGCTCCTCATTTCTATACCCAACACATCCATCTGGATTATGAGTCTAATATATTTCTGCCATCTCAGGAGAGAGTTCCCCTTTTTCAGCTACCAACTTTCTTCCATCTCTGCTCCCCAGCTATATCTTTCCCATAAAGATTTAATACTGCCTATGTCTTTGTCTCTTCAAAAATATTTTGTCCATAAATGCCCCTCTCTCCACAATTCATTAGTTCTATTCTTTTTCATAGGCAAAAATACTGGAAAATTGTCTTCTTTTTAGTTCATAGTCCTGTTCAACATTTATAGTTAAAAGTCTTGTGACCACAATAGTTGTAGGAGCTTCAGATATTCTGCCTGCCAGCTGCCTGCTCAGTGCAGTGGATCAGAGGTAAGCTCGTGGGAGCTGATTGCCTTACCTGCAGGTGCTCGCTCAAGCACCCAAGGAACCAGCGTCAAAAACCTTTTACCCATCTGCATGTCCTAGCTAGACCACACGATTTTCATAAGAAAAGGTCAACTCTATTCCAAGATTAGCTATTTTTTTTCTTTTACCACATATAGATCAATATCTTGGCAGCATAGAATTGCTTTATTCCAATTACCGCCAAGCAACACAATCTCAAATTCCCTCCTGCCCAATATCTATCTATCAAAGACTCTTCAGAGAGAAATGTATTTCTAGCACATTTCTCCAAGTCTGTCCTGTTTATTAGTTGTTTCACATAGTCTGAAATCTGCTATTCAGTCGCTGGTGAGGAACGATTTTGTGATTCCTTTCCAAATCAGTGTACCTATTTAATTATATCTTTGTATATACCATCATCAATAAAAGCAACAACCAGTCGTATTATTTATGGTTAATATGCAGTAGGGTAGATTACCTTTTAAACAATTTCTGTTTTGTTGTTGTTGTTATGATTGGGGCTTGTTTTAGTGTTATTGTTTTTATTTATAACTGCTTCTCTTCCTCCTGAACAAGTAGATTTGTTTTGATGTTATGAACTATGTATACAGTCACATAGACGGCTTCTCATTTTCATCCTGGCAAAAGGAAGTTATGAACTGTATAGATACCCACCTTTAGCAAGTAAATTACCTCTTCACATTTGCATTTTATAATAATATCCTTAATTTCTGAAACATTTAATATGCTGTCTTGTTTTACTCTTTCGTTTAAAATAATTGGAGCATAAGTGAGTTCAAAAGTAAGTAAATACAAGTGAAATAAAAATGTCATTTCAGTTTTAGAAAATTTGACTTTATAGATTTATTTTCTTAATGTAATCGATTTACAAGTGTTATTTGCCAGAACATTGCTCTCTTCCCTTAAGTCTCGAGCATTTCTTATTGAACCATGTGAAATCATAACAGAAATGAGTGAGTCATAAGACATAGAGTACTGGTCTGACAATATATTTCATTTTTGTTATGATAAAATAATTTGAAATACATTATTGGAAATTAAGAGACAATTTAAACAGATTTTATTTCAAGGTTCTGTTAAAGGAGTAGCACTTTGAAGATCACTTTTCTACAACACCAAAATTTGAATATATATATAAACAGCAATAACTTTTTGATAATATTTCTATTTTGTAATTATTGTATCACAACTCACTACATGTGGATCTTAAGTCCTCTTTATTATTTTAATTAGGAAATAACAAATATTTATATAACCTTTTTTCCCCAGAATATTGAAAATCGGTAATTTTTTTATTTAAACTTTGTAAACATAGGCTAAAATTAGTCAGTATGGTTTGGATTATCCTCTTTAAAATTATAGAATTATAGAATTATAATTTTGCCTAATTTCCTTACAAATCCATACAAGTTGATCCATAACTTTTTTACATATAATTGTATGTAGGGCTCTTTCCAACTTCATTTATCAAATATATATAGCTAAATGAATAGCTGAATGTACATAATAAAAATCAGTTTACAAAGTTCTGAGAATAATTGCAAGTAGTTACATTAAAGCTGTCAGAATGTAAAAGTGAGGCTATACTGTAAAGCTATCAGATTCCATGTGATCTTTTCATATATTGTTAAATCTTGTTAAAAATTATGTACTGTCTTACGTAAAACTCAGTAATAAATGTACTAAAATTTTGGTTAATATTGGTAAATTTAAAATATTTTTATTTCTATATGAATAATATAACTAACGTGGACTTATAATGGACGTAAAAGTATAAAATACATGCCAAAATGGAGATAACGATATCGACTTTCAAACATTAAATATCAAAGAGCAAATTTCTTTTGTCAGTTATAGTACTTTAATACTCCACTAACAGAAAAATGAAAACTATTTTTTAAATTTTATTTTAATGGTGCATTTTAGATGTACCGAATGACAACTTTCATCATAGGGGATTTGTACTTATATATGATATATCTTGCCACTTCTTTTCTTTCCATTCCCCTTCCCCTTTCACCATCCCCCTTATTTACAAAAGCTTTGTTTCTATTTTTTCCTTCTATTCCTTATTTCTCTTGTCCCTCTGTTTCTTCACCCCTCCCTTGTTCCCCTTCCCATTTGAACACCTTCTTCCCTTTCCCAATATAATACATTTTAGTCTTTATTTACACTTTCAGTTTCTCACACCAGAGAAAAAAATGCAGTATTTAAACATGTGTCCAATTTATTTCACTTAAGAGTATGCTCTCAAGATGCATCCATTTACCTTGAAGTATCTCAAGCTTATCATTCTTTATGGCAGAGTAGTAACTCACTGTATAAAAAAAAAAGAATTCTTTATCCATTCCTCGATTGATGGGTATTTGGGCTGTTTCCAAGAATTAGCTATTACAAACTGTGCCACTATGTTTATAGTGTGCACATAAACACTGTGCACATATTGGTGTGCATATATCGCTGTGATATGATGATTTTAATTCTTTGGGGAAGATGTCAAGAAGGGGAATAGCTGGGTCAAATGGAACCTCTAGTCCTAGTTCCCTGAGGAATCTCCACACTGATTTCCATAGTGGTTGCACCAGTCTACACTCCCACCAACAGTGCAGAAGTGTTCCTTTATCTCCACAGCTCCTCCAGCATTTGTTATTGGCTGATTTGCTGATAATAGCCATTCTTTCTGGAGTGAGATGGAATCTCAGTGTTGTTTTAATTTGCTTCTCTTGAATGAGCAGAGATGTTGAATATTTTTTCATATGTCTATCTGCTGTTTCTACTTCTTCATCTGAGAAGTGTCTATTCATTTCAGCTGCCCACTTTTGGACTGGGTCTTTAAACTTTGGGGGGTCTGATTTTTTTGAGTTCTTTACATATTCAAGATGTTAGTCCTTTCCCTTTCTGATTTCTATATTGTAGTCATAAAATATTCTATAAGTTATTTTTCCTTAAGTGGTTATGTGTTGTGTATTTTCTGGCATGATTTTAAATTAATGGTGGGAAAGGACATAATCTGTCTAAATTTTACTGCATTTTTACTTACAAATAACTTTTGAGTAAAAAAATGTAAGCTAAGATTCCTTTTTAAGTAAAAACAGCCTTTTTTATTGATGTAAGATTATTCCTTTTATTAGATGGTCTCTGGTTTTAAAACCCCTACTTTCAGGTAAATTTTATTCAATGTTAAGAAAAAATAACAATGTTGTAGAAAATGTTTAGTCTATGACTTTTGTTTATATGATTCATTTGAAAATATGCAGTTAGCATTTTATGAAACTATTCAGGATCAGAATAATCATTCAATTGTAACACATGATAAAGCAACAAATAAGCATCACTATGATCCATGTTAAAACCGTATTTCTACATTAGAATAAGCAATGGCTCTAAAAATTCATTTCTTTTGTATTTAATTGATTTATCTATGCATTGCAGTGTTGAGGATTGAACTTGCACACAGTATGTATGTTTTCTACCACTGATCTACATCCTCACCCCTGAAAACACCTAATCTTGAAAATAGTAAAACTCATTCGGAAACAGAACAGTAACAGAACAGTAACATTAGAAATATGGAAATGTCATTTTGTCACAATGTTAAAACTGCAAAAATCCCACTCCAAAACTTACCCTTTAGTGATGTGGAGACTGATCACTGACTGTCAGTGAGAGTTGACTGATCATTGACTGATTGTCAATGAGAGTTATAAAATTTGCCATCCATTTCTACTAGTTCTATATGTGAATTTCTTTAACTTCTTAAGTAAAAAATTACAGCTGATATTCAGACCTTTATAAGAAAAATATTGCTGGGGATTTAGCTCAGTGATTAGAGTGCTTGCCTTGCAAGCACAAGGGCCTGAGTTCGATCCCCGGCACCACAAAAAAAAAAAAAAAAAAAAAATTACTACTTAATATTTTGATGTATATTAATCTTGAGCATAAAGAAAATAATTTGTTGTTGGTGATTAGCTTATGAATTTATTTATAAGTGGATAAAATACAATTAGAGCTAAGATATATAAATATAACAATCCTGTCCTCAAAGATATGGAATCAAATAATTACCAGGAAATGAATGATTGAAATGTAGAACTGATTCATGGAATGTCTCATAGTAAACAATCTCCCAAAAGGTTTTATTTTGAAGAGTCCAAAATATTCCAAGCACTGTTATTTTAGTTATTTTAAAATGTATTTATTCCATAAATAAGTAATGAACTTTACAAAAACATACACAAAACAATAAACATGCATTTCACTAATGTTTGTGGAAACAAGAACAAAAGAATAAATGGTGGCTATATCGCATGTACACTGATAATTCAAAGTTATGAAGTAAACACTTCCATGAGAAGCGGTTCAGTTAGCAGGCTTTCAGGGCTAGCACTCCACCCTTCCTCTGCACGCAGTGCCGGCTCCTTCGCCGGCTCAAACCGGCTTTCTCTGGCACAAGCAAGCGTTTCCCACAAAGGTGAACCCTAAACATTTTACCCTTTGTAAGTCGGGAGCTGTTGCCAGCCTATTGAGTAAAGATGCATGCGCTGTTGCATAATTTACATTGTATAAGAGAGACCGAGTGGAAAAGTCTGAAAATGTCCTGAAATGGATTTAAGATCATTTGGGAATAAAAATCATAGTATGTGGAAAGTTCCTGAAAAGGGAGAAGTGAACTATGGGTGTTGCACTCCTTTCATTTTGCCAGTTCCTTCAACTGAGCACCGGCAGGGAGGCCGGAATCGGGGTTTGAAAGTTCAGGACTCCGGATGCATGGCTCTCTCCTGGGTCTAAGACCAACAGCAGAAATAAGGCAAATGGAAAAGAAGGGTGGTAAACACACTGGTATAAAGAGAAAAAGCAGAAATTAAGGGTTAAACAAATGAAGCTGAAGGTAATATTAGCAACAAAGCTTGCAAATGTACTGTTGAAGTTCTAGAATGGAAAAAAGAAATAGGGTAGCACATACAACTGTATAATAAATCTTGACATTTTTAATAATGAGGCAATGGTACGACTGAGCCAAAAGGTACTTTTCTTCGTCTTGGTTCTTCATAAATTTGATGCAATTAAATAGTGTGAAAAACGTCTGTAACAACATTATCAGTGAATACTACACCAATATTAACATTGTTTTCTGATTTATACCTTTTTTTAGGTAGTTCACCAATCAGAAAAGATCAAAACAATGCAATTTAAATTTAATAACAAAGACCATATTATTTGTTTCAATTTTCCTTTAGCAAACCAGCTAATGACTGCAGAATGCATGGTGCTGAAATGTTACTAAATTTCAATGACCCCCAAGCACCCTTGTGGACTTATAGGAGCAAGAATCAAATCCAAACCCAGAATTCTTTCTTTAAAGTTTGTTCTTTTTCCTATCACTTATATAGACACAGCCACATATGCTTCGCATATGTTAAATAAATTTCTTGTAGACATTGTTTTATTGCCAGCATACAGAAGGGGATTGGGAAACTAAAGAAAATTCTAAGAACAGATTATATATGTGAAAATAAATTTTAAGGCCTTAATTATAGTTAATACTCCCCCTATTAGTACAAGGTCACAAAATATTTAAGATATTTTTACCCTCTTACAAGTGAAAATACAGTTGAAACTCTATGCCCCTGGAATAATGAACGTAAAGTGACCTTACTGCGACACAAAACCTCTATTAAACCTTGATTCCACTGATACTAATTGATTGATAGCAGTTGTCAAACCTCAGATAGATACCTTCCCTTTTTTAAACATCAATGGCTGTAAAAAACTTTTTTAAGCCATTCAAAGTAATATTACATCATGGGACTATATTATTTAGCAGAGTTTCAAGAATGCTTAAAGCTTTGCATGAATAAAAATTTAAAATTATAGCAGTGACTAATAGCAAGTCACAGTAAACAATGACAAATACAATAGTGTAACATTAATAAAACGAATCTTACCAAGTTCTAGAAATGAATTTGGAATTGAAGAAAATCAACAATCTTTGTTCTGGTAAAGCTCTAAATCTACGTCAATATCTCTGTGGTTTAAAAATATTTTCCTATGTACATTCATTCAGTTTTGTCAACATATCCTGTTGATTCGACTTGATGGTTTCATTATACATTGAAATTTTGTCTTATTCACTCCTATAATGTACTGAATAGTAGCCTCAAATTAATATACCCGAGTTCTAACCCCTAGTTCCTGGGTAGCTGACCTATTTGAAAATATACTTTGTGCTGTGTATCCATGTAACTTGATTCAGTATAGAACGCCTAAATGAGCTCATTCTATATTTGAGGTGGGCACCAAATGCAATGAAAGTATCAATAAGAAACAGAAAAAAAGTACATAGAATACACAAAAGGGAAGGCCATGAAGACACGGATTTCAGTGTGTGCAAATTAAGAAATACGAAAAAGTACAGGCAGTCACCTCAGAACAATTTGTGGAACAGATTCTCTTCCTGAGTCCCCAGAAGAAACCAACTCTGCCGAGGCCTGATTTCAGACTCTCGGCCTCCAGGAGTGTCAGAGCGTAAATTTGTGTTGTTTAAAGCCACCCAGGTTTGCAATGACTGGCCACGGCGCTCCCGGGAAATGAAGATGGCTTTCTCACCCGTGTGTGTTACTCTGAGCTCTTGTTCTAATTTTAAAATTTTATCATGATGGAGATAGATGGATAGAGACAGAATTATAACACTATTTATAGATAAATGAAAAATAATTTCTGCAGTTTAAGAATTTATTGCACAGTTGTTTTCTAAAAGCAAGTGCCTGATCTACTTC
>PVJO010021665.1:0-29524 GCA_004026905.1 Hystrix cristata | reverse complement strand
CTTTCCCTTCCCCTTCCCCTCCTGCCCCTACTCCCCCTCCTCATCTTCCTCCTCCTCCTCCTCTTATTATTCTTATTTTGATGCTGTGGTTCAAACTCAGGGCCTTACTTTTCTGTATATCAAATTCTTTTTCCATGCTTGAGAAGTTTTCATCAGTTGGGTGAACGGAGTTTTTATGTTTGTACTATCTCCTGCTTTATTATCAACTCTGAACAATCTAATGTTATTTGTCTTTGTATCATCTACCAGGTGTTGGACTCATTTTTAATGGTCCCTTGCTATTTTTAAAGAAATCATTGTTTTCATGATAAATATCTGAAATCCTGTCTTCTAGATCTGATATTCTGTCTTCACATTGATTCATTCTGCTGTATAGACTTTAAATACAATTTTCAATCTCCTGGATATCTGATTGAATCTATTCGATGGATTCCATTTCTTTGCTGTGTGGATTCCATTTCTTTGCAGGGTTTTTATGGTTTCTATCATTTTACTAAGCTCCTCTATTTTATTTTTATCTGTGTCTGCTTTTGATTCACTAATTATGGATGCCTTTCATTATTTATAGTCATCATCTCTGAAGTTATCTGAGAAATTATTTCTGATTTGAGTTTTTTCTCGAGTTTCATTCATCTGCTTTGTTACTTTCACTGTTACCATTTCAGAGAGTCCGTGTGGGTGGCTTTTAAATTGTTCCACCTCATTGTCTCCTGGATTTTGCCTTTGACAAGCTGGAAGTGTGGGTTTGCATCTTGTTTCTGTGTCTTTTCATTTTCTGGTTTTTTTTTTCTTTTTTAGTTTCATTCCTGTGTTATGCTTGTAAAGTGTTTATGGTAGGTATCTTTATGGCTAGTATTGAGAACCCTTGGGAAATGACAACTTCTCAGACATATCCTGCAGGTATAGCTGGTTTTTGGGTTTTTAATCTGTCGCAAGATCCTACCCCATCGATTTATGGGGGATGCAAAGTTGCTGCCTATTTGGCCTAGCCCCTAGTTCTTTGGCACTTGCCAACTATAGTATTTTTTATGATCCTCAGAAAATGTCAGTCTTGGCATATAAGGAAGATCAACTGATTAGAGGAATTATGTCATCTTGGCTAAAGTAGTACAATAGGTAATAACAGTAGCATCAAACAGTGTAGAAAATGACCAACTTTGGCAAGTAGTAATTTGCCACCTTTAACTATATGAACAAGATCAGGGGTTGGGGATTTAGCTGAATGGTAGAGCAGTTGCCTAGCAAGTAAAAGACTCTGAGTTTGATTCCCAGCACCTCCCACAGCAAAAAACAAAAAACAAAAAACAAAAACACAAAACGAAAACCCCCAAAACTATATGAACAAGATCTAAAACAAACCACAAAATTGTACACTGTAAACATCCCTTCCATATGGTGATTTTACCCTCGGGAGAGAATTTAAAAGGGGTTAGGGGAAAAAATAGAGAAATAGAGACAAGAAAGAGTTTATAAGCAAGACTGGAAGACAAAGGGAGATTATGTAAGCTTTGGCAACTGGTGAAGAAGACAGGATGGAAAGATGGAAGAAACAGAAACAAGAACAGAACAAAACAACGATAATAAAACTAGAAACAATGTTCATACATATAAAAAGAACAGTCAATAAAAAAGTATGAAAAGATTTTTAAAAATTTTGTGAGAAAGCAAAGGAAGGAAGAAAAGCAGAATATTTCAGGGTGTGTTTCTGCTGTCACTTGTAGACAGAGGGGGCAGAGAGAGCCTGGATCCTTGTTGATTTATCTCAGCAAGCTAGCAGTGAAATTATGTATGGTAGGGTGTTGGATAATCCCAGCAAACCTGGGCCATTAGTTCCACTGATGTTCAGATGGCTTCTGGTTTCCAGCTGTGTGGCTCACAGTGTTCTGGGTACTTCCTACTGGCTTAAACTAGGGTTCCTGCAGGCATGAACTTGGCTCCCTTCTGACTTGAAGTTGGCTCCCTGATGTCCTGCTGGCTTGAACTTGGTTGTGCCTCACCCTGACACTGGGAGCTGCTAGATGGAGCCAAAATGCAGTTCCTCTGAGTTCTGAGCTTAATTGGCTCCTTTCCAAAATGGCTGCTGGTCAGTTGCCCTCTCCTGGGGATGTCTGAACCCAGATAACTCACCAGCCACTGCAGTCTGGAGTGGCCACTGCTCCATTCCACAGGTGTGTTTCTCTGTGGAGGCCTCTGGGGTCACCAGTAGTCACCATGTACCTGAAGGTTTGAGCTGCCCCTTGCACACTTCCAGCTGGAGCTCAGGGGGAAAGTGCCACTTGCAACTCCCTCTTCTGAGTTGCTGCCTCTCTTTTTGCTCTCTCCAGGGGCTCCAATTCTCACTTCACATCCTTGCTAAGTCCTGGGCACCTAGTTCCCTCCTCTTTCTCTTCTTCCTGTTGCTATATTCCACTGTCTGGATTCCACATCTCAGAGAGGCTATTTCTCTGCTCCTCACCATTCCGCCATCTTCCTGCAAGTTTTGACACATGTTGATATAACATAAAGTGAGAAAAAGTATTGTAATCACATAGATACTGTATTCAAACATTTTAAATGGTAAATTGCTCCAAACATATAAACAATAAAAGGAATTAAGAACTTCAAAAAGAATTTAAGGGTACAGTCAATCACCTTTATTTTAGTCAGCATTCTGTAACTATAACAAATGCTTGCCATATTCAATTTATAAAAAGAAAAGTTTTTTGACTCATAGTTTTAGAGACTGTGATCCATGATTGATTGGCTTTGTTGTTTTCATCCTGTGGTGAGGCAGCACATCGTGGTGACAGTGTGTGTCAAAGAAAGAGAGAATGAAGAACTGGGGTCCAGTATTTCCTTTAAGAGGATGCCCCCAGTTACCTGAAGACTTCCTTCTTAGGCCCACCTTTTACAGGTACTACCATCTCACAGTAACACCTCGTTGCATACCAAACCTTTACCAGATGGGTCTTTAAGGTGCATTCAGGATACAGTATAGCACATCTGATTTAATTTTGAGTTTAGTTTGTGTTAAAAAATAAATTTTAGCAGATAGGTAGTTTTATTCTTTTCATAATCTGAGTGTATGATCTACTTTATGGATCATCAGGACATATTTAGATAACTTCTCTAATTTATAGACAGGTCTCAGATATAACCCAGGGCCCATGATGATACTTACCAGATACAATGTATTTCCTTCCTTTAAACAAACTGTAATATAGCTTATATTAATTTATAGTATTTTTTTATGAGCTGCATGAAAGATATGACTTAGGTAAGGTAGTAAGGTTTAGAGAAATAATCACCAGAGCTATTCTGATGTTTGCATTTTAATTAGATTCTCATCAAAGAAGATAAAATTGTTAAAAGTAAACTAATTAGGATTATGAAACTGTAGTGTCTGGTTTTTCTGAAATTTAGTTGTTTCAGTGTCACTTCATTATTTTTATTATGTTTTGTGAATTTGCACATGGTCAGGCATTACTTATGGTATAATGTATACTCATGTTCATTTGGAATCTTCCTCCTCCTTTAATTGCTTTGAATTTTGTTACATGGAGGGAAATCATAGAATGTTGCTTGTCTTATGGCCACCCCAAAATACAGATAGAATGTCTTAGAGAAGATAAACTTACTGGTGCTAGAATTCCCAAAAATGTTTTCTATAATTCATTATAATTTAATTGTACTGAACCCTATATTTTATAATATAATTAATTTTGAGATAATATAAAAAATATATGAATACGTAATACTTGGTTAATGATAATGATTTAGAAAATAATTTTCATTGAGAACTTCTGCTAGTAAATATAGCACAAATATAATTTTGAGTAGTATCACCATCATTTCAGTTACTCAAATCTATTAACTCTTTCGTCTATTTCATATTAAAGTTCAATACTTTATCTTTTTTGTGTCAGAGTCATAAGTGTAGTTTTTAGGTGAATAAAAGTTTTTTCTTTGTCCAAATTGAACTATTTTTTTTATGCAACTCATTGCTACAACTTCGCCTACTTTATCTTCATTCTCATACCACTTCTAGGTAACTTGCATACAGTTTTACAGCATTTCTGTGTTTATAGTTGATTTAGTAATGTTCATATGACAGTAAGTAACTTCTTATAAAAAAGTTGCATTTCATTTAATTTAAGTAGAAACATTTCTTAAATATTAGGCTAATAAGTACAACAATATTCCTAGATACTATTTGTAATGTCCCAACTCCTATCAGTAATAGAAAGGATAAACTGTGATATATTGAATGGAATACAGTGATAAAAACCAAAGTGTACAGAGCAGCATGAATAAGTTACATAAACATAATGATGAAAAAAGCCAAACAAAAAGAAGTCTGTCTTAAATATTTCCATTTATATAAAGTTTTAAACTGGGAAAGCAATGGTTTTCCACTCTTATAGTAATTTCTTTTGTAGGGCATAATGACAGATAAAGGGCATAAGAGGGTTTCTGGATTCTGGTTATATCCTGTTTCTTGACTTGGGTACTGTTTAGACAGGTATGTTTACTTTGTGAAAATTCACGGGGCTGCATTCTTATGACTTGGGCACTGGTATGTATATGTTTAGCTTTAAGAAAAATTGGTTGAAGGGAGTACTAATAGAAAATAAATTCATGTTCTATATATGCTGCATGTTTACAAAGAGAAAAAGTAATTCATGTCTTTATGAATTACTTATAAATTAAAAGTTAAAAAAAGAAAGGAAAACATTTGGTTCTTGTATGATGGGTTCTGTAAAGTTGGTATAAACATTGAATTAATAAGTAGCAAACCATTGCACCTAGGAAAAACACAACATTGTGTTTTTGTGAAACTTTGATTGTAGCAGTTTTATCAGCTGGTTAATACATAGCCTTGTTTTATGTGTTTCTGTTTACATATATTTCATTTTATGTTATTAATTCATTAACATTGCACTTACTATCAAGAACACTATACATGTACCTAAATGAAGTTAATATAACACACATTTTCTCCATAACATACATCACTGCCTTGTTGAGCGTAAGAACACTAGACAGCATTTTAGCACTATACTTGGAGGTCAGATAATGAAATTACCAACAAAATGCACAAAAAATGCAAAACAATGACACTTGACTGTAAAAAGGAAGCATGTTTGTGGTGTCAGCTGAAATAAGGCAGACCATAGCCCTGTTGTACTTAATCTGGTTATGTGTGTATTGGATGACTCAATTTTTTTACTGTTTGATTCATGCACATTGAGAAGGCAATTTTGCAAATATGGAATCTGGAAATAATGAAATGTTTATTATCTATTAGGGGCTCAGTAAATACTGTATTTTTTTCTAAACAAATATGCCAGATATGTCCTAAAAAGGTGTGCCAGTGGGCTAAGTATAATGTTTTTTCTTCTTAAAATAAAATTTAAAAGGTATTAAAACAGCAAATTTTATGATTCAAACCAGAGAAGTTGTAGAGAACTAATTTTTTAAGGTTTCTTTTTCTTTTTTTTGAGCCAGAGTATAAATTTTTAAAATTACTACTCTAATTTTAAAATTTAAATTTAAAGTCCTTATTCTTTGAGGTGCTGGAGATTGAACCTAAGGCCTTGCATGTGCTAAGCAAGTGCTCTGCCAACACCCGTAGCCCTATTACTGTAACTTTCGATGCCAAGTTTTAATTAGATTTAAAATTTCATCTGATTCTTCACTGATTAGGGATTTGTTATAACATTGCATATTAATTTTTTCCCCAGTAGCAACTGACCATAAATGATTATATTTCAAATTATATAATGTGAGTTTCTTTGTTATAAAATTCTATCAAGATTCACCCTAGTAGACTTCAAATGTGCCAGTATAAAAGTCTGAGATTGAGTTCATTTTCAAATATTATACTCTGAGATTATTGGAAGTGATGAATATTTCAAAAAAGAATATTGTTTTGTATAGTTTGTTTTACATACTAGTTCCTTTGAATTAATTTAATTTGCTTACAGGAGCAGGAGATAGGCCATTTTAGGTAAGGTCGGCAAGTGGTTGTACTCCCTGTTTTAACAATGGCCCGGCTGTTGTTAATTGCTGCATGTGCAGAAAGCAATTCACATAGCAGGTCTGAGGCTGCTTTCTTTAGAGACATTTAAGGATGATCCTTCATTGGAATCAGGAAGCAGATGCTAAAGCTTTCTGGACTGATGTAAAACTTTCCCAGATGGTAAGAGTGGCTCACAGTGCCTATACTATTTGTCCAAAATATGTTGTATAAGATGAATACTGGTTTTCCTCTGGGAGTCTGAAGTTTTGGTATGTGGTAGGCAGAGGGTGTCTATGTGACTAACCTCTAATAAAAACCACAGACACAGTGTCTCTAATGAGCTTCTCTGGTAGACAACACTACACATGTTGTGTTCTTCACTGCTGGGTTTAAGGGTTTAAGTGTATCCTCTGTAATTCTACTGGGAGGGAACTCTTAAAACCTTGTTACTTCTTTCCTCTGGACTGTGGTCTGTGTCTTCCTTTTATTGGTTTTGCTTTATTTTCTTCTGCTATAATAAATCAATCATGACTGTGACTATATGCTGAGTTCTGTACTTCCTAGCAAATTACTGAGCCTGTGAGTTGTTGTGGAGACCCCCGAAGCACGGCATGACAGACTTGCACGAAACCTAGTGTCTTAAAGTAACAGCCATTTTATTTTATTTCGTGAATTTATTTGTCAAGAATTCAGTCACGTTCAGATTTGGTGTTTACAGAGCTCATTTAGTGATTTTTGTGTAATGGTTGGCTTGGACTTAGACAAGACTACTTTATGCATATAACTGTCTTTGACAGGGGTCGATGGAAGGCTGCACTGAGCTAGCAGTGTTTACTGGAATGCCTACCTGTGGCCTCAGCAGTACTAGGGCCCAGAAATGGTGGTTAAGAAATCAGAGCTTGAGCTAGTATTGCATGCCTCTAATTCCAGTACTGTGGGAGATGGAGGCAGGAAGATCCTATATTACGGCCAAGCCTGCCTGGGCAATTTAATGATTCAGCAAGACCTTGTCTCAAAATTATAAAAAACAGACTTTGGACATAGCTCAGTTAGAAGGCCCTGTTTCAGTCTCAAGTAGTACCCCCACCCCCCACCCCCCCAAGAAGAAATCAGAGTATCCTGACTAGGCAGATCATTTATTTTGTACTTCTGGAATAGCTTGTATTTTTATTCTTAAGAGAGTAATTGGAATAATGAATTCCCTATATTAGTGATGGTGAACCAAAGGCACATGTGCCACAACAGACTGTGTCATTGAAAGGTCTAAAAGGTTCACCATCATTGCCTTATATTATGACATATTTTATAAAGTTGTTCATCGCTTTTCCTCCAAACTTTCTCAGATATTAAGGAATTTTTCATTCTTTGAATAATTTTGTGTTCATAGTATTCATTGTTTCTGTGGTTTTATTAACATGTAACATACAGTCTTGACTGTTATGTTTCTAAGGAAATTAATGTTTTTATTGTATCCTCCTTAGGAGTGTCAATTATAATTGTTTTTTTCCTAATCTCAGCCTTTTCCATGTTCATTTTTTAAATTTAGAAATGAAAAATCTAACCTACCTGTAGTGTCACAGGCTCAGATGCACCGTAATTTTTGTTGTCCAGAAGAACTGAGACAGGAATTCTCTTTGCAGAAAATGTTATTGATTTTTATGACTCGATTATTCTTAATATAGGAATTTTTCCATCCATGTGATTTAAAATGTTTCTTGTTTACTTACTGATTTATAGCTCTAAGAGCTATTGGTGATTTCTTTCTAAATAACATGAAAAATCCTTGAATCTTATCAGTGGCTGTTATACATTTTCGGATAGTTTGAGAATTGCACATATTAGTTATTCAGAACTCCTGAGTGAGTGTTATTTAATCTTAATCATTTTTGGGGGGTGGTACTGGGGATTTAATCTTAATCTTTTTGGGGGGGTGGTACTGGGTATTAAACTCAGGGGCTTGCTTTTGCTAGTAGGCCCTTTACCATTTGAGCTAAATCCCCAACCCCTAATCTTTATATTCAATAATCATGTGTACCTTTTAGGTATTAACAATAAATGGCTTCTTTATGGAATATTTATCATTGCATGTTAAAAATAATTTTGCATGTGGTACGTAATTTCATTCTTTAAACAATGAAAGGTAGATTAAATAAGTATTATTAATGGTTCCATAATAATACTTCTGTGAGGAATTGAAGCTCAGAGGGGTTTACCAACCTTGAAAAAGGAAAAACTGGAATGAGAACAGAAGTTTTATGACTCAAAATTCCACCGTTAGTTCTTAGCATTCATAAGTGCACATTCTGTGTGTGTGTGTGTGTGTGTGTGTGTGTGTGTGTGCATGCATGTGTGTTACTGGGGTCAAACTCATGTGCTCTACTGCTGAGCTACATTCCAGTCCTGCTTTTTTAGTCTGTATTTTGAGATAGGGTCTTGCTACGTTGTCTAGGTGGGACTTGAACTTGCAGTGCTGCTGCTTTAGCTTCCCACTGTGCTGGAATTAGATATGCCCAGTGCTCATTTGGTTTTAAGGATACCTTAGTCCTGGTGTTTGGATTTCTTTTCTTGCTCTCTCTTTTTGGTTAGTCTTGGTTAAGACAGACAGGTCAGATGTTAAGCACTTTACATGTGTTATAGTGTGGAATATTTTTCTTAATTATTCATTTTTAATTTTAAAATAATTTTTAACTGACACATGAAAATATATATGTTGTACATATTAGTGGGGTACTATATAATGTTTGATATGTGTGTATATTGCATAATATTTAAATCAGGTTAAACATACTTATCTCCTCCTCAGTTACAGTTTCTTTACAGTGAAAACTTCCAAAGCCTCTTCTTGTAGCTTTTTAAAATGTGCAGGTAGATTATTGCTGTGAATCTAGAATAATTTGATATGCTTAGCATTGTAGTTGGAGAGTTGGGGTGAATCTAGAGCACTCACGGTCACACTGAGTCTCCTTTCTGCTTTCCCTCATTGGGAGTGTTCAATCTAGATAAATGAATTTCAGCCTTAGTTTCTGATTTTACATTCCATTTCTACCATTGGGTCTTTTACTCTGTCTTTAGTTACACTTTTTCTGGTTCTTGCTGCAACAAACTGGATCACCAAAACTCCATTCAGTGTTGGGGATCTTTTTCCAAAGAGAGGACAGTGAAAGTGCCCTCTATTTCAGTACCACTAACGACAAGGTAATTTGCAGTGCTGGTCACCCATTTTTGGGGCAATCATATGGTCTGGACTCATTCATATCCCCTGCTCATAATAGCATCGTGTATTGAAACTGAGACCGCAGGAAGGACTCTTATGCTTTCTCCATTAGTATATGTCACTGCCTTAGGATAATGCTAAACTATTAATTAGATGTGGAATATTTGTGCTTGCCATGTTTGTATTTATGTCTTCTGAACTATTCACATGTAAATTACGTGAGCAATGTACAATCTCTTTAAAGAAGTAATTCTTAACCTAGAGTTTAGAAGGAATGTTTAGGGGTTGGGAAATTAGCTTAAGTGGTAGAGTGCTTGGCAAGGGCCCTGAGTTTGATCCCCAGCACCCACCGCCCCCCTCCCCGAAAGGAATGGTTAGAGCTTGTCAGTCATTTCCAGGTAGGTGGTTAATTAAGTGAAACCAAGCTATGAACCATAACATCTACAATGAGAATATAGAACGAAAAGAAGAGAGTGTTTAAGATTGGGCCTTGAGGAACTCTAGTACACTAATACCTTGGTTCAGGAATGCTTCTTTTACAAACAATTCATTGCAGAGGAGTTCGGTGTCTTGGGAACAAAGGAGAGAGTGTCATTAGAGTTGAATGCTGCTCTGAGATGATTTAATATGAGGACTGAGACAGATTCACTGGTTTTAGTCACAGTGGTTGTTGTTGAATTATTGATTTTAGTAGGAAATATCTTAATGGAGAATTAAGACAGAAATTAGATATTAGCTTAAGGAGCAATTGGAGGTGAGGAATCTAGTTAGTGTAAAAAACTGTTTCGAGTAGTTCAGAAAGAAAAGAAATGAGATGGAAGCTGGATAGATCGTGAGACCAGCATAATGTGTTTATTTCCAAATAGGAAAGAATTAAGCATGTTTAGAACCCAATAGGAAAGATTCAGAGAGAGAAAAAGGTTGAATGTAGCAAGAGAAAGGATGTTGATAGTGTATAGTGTTTTAGAGAGAGCAAGAAGGATGAACATTATTTTACAAGTCTTTTTGTGTTGTATGTTTTCATTTGTCTTGGATGAATGTCCCTAAGAGTGAAATTTCTGTGTCGTTTAACTTTATAATAAACTACCTGTTACCCAAAGTGGTTGTACCATTTCACTTCCTATCAGCACTGTATGAGTTCTACATCCTAGCCAACATTTTCAACTTTCCTTCTTTTAATAGCAGTGCAGTGGTATCTCATTGTGGGTTTATTTTGCATATTTGCATTTCCCTTATGAGTAGTCATCATGTTGAGCATCTTTTTGTGTTTTCATGTGCCATCTGTATTTCTAACTTAGTTAATTGTCTGTCCTTTTCTATTTTGGGTAGATTGTTTATTATTGAGATGCAATAGTTTTAAATATATCCTGCAAATAAGTTCTTTTTTAGATTTATGTATTATGAATATTTTATCCTAATATCTGTCTTGCTTTTGTATTTTTAATGTTGAATTTTGAAGATCAGATGTTTTTAATTTTAATAAAGTACAGTTTACCAATTTTTTGTGGCTTGTATGTTGAGTAGCTATTTTTAATACCACCAAGCTAGATAATTTCTTTCTTGTATAAAATTTGTGGGTGCATTCTGGGTTTTTCAGGTTAAGAGATGTTTGAGCTAAAGGCAATTTGACCTTAATTTAATTACCAGTAATTTCTTGGTTATCTTACATCATCCATCCCCTTAGTTTTAAAACATTTCGCTTACTGTATTTATTAAATATTAATGTCTTGGCCCTGTGGATGTTACTAGATAGCAATCATGTTGTTTGAAAGCATCTAGTAATGTGATATTTGTATCTGTATCTCAATTACTGTAATTTCTGGTGAGCCATGTATTTACTGATGATGTGTAAGCCTCTAATTGCTTGCATTCTTTTGGATGAGTATTGTATTCCGAGATGTTTTGTATAACCACAATTGAGAGTAGGCTGTGAGCAGTGTATGCACTGTAGACTTTCATGTAACAGCTGCCACAGTTGGCAAAGGTAGCGGTGGAAAGCGCTGTATTCAATTGGTCCAGTGGACACAATTAATTCAGAAAAGGAGCGGTTTGCATGGCAGGCATGCTTGGCATAGTTAGGCAGCTGGTACGATTATGCGCCTCAATTACAGGGCATGGTGGATAGAACTGCTTCTGTTTATGAAGTGATGAGCATTGCATGGTGGGAACAGATGGCTGAAAAATACTTGACCTTGTAATACCTTGCTACACTAATAACGAAACAGTTTTTTAAGAAATCAGGAAAGGTTTTGTATTGAGTTAGAAAACAACCTGAGTACAAAGAAATTTAGCCAAATTTAAACAGAAGAAAGAAGATATATTAAAATATCTTTTCATAACTTTCAGAGGTTACTAATGAAATCTCATTATTGGGTATAATCATTGTATAAATATGTAGGCATTTGCCCTGCAGAATTTCACATTTAGCTCTCCAAGTATTTCTGCTCTATTCTTTTGTGTGCTTAATTATGACCTATATACATTATAAAAGATACTTTTTACCTATGCATTTATTTGGCTGCTGAATTATAGAGAGTAATTCTTGTAACTAAAGATGCAGAACTCATGAGATTAGCATTTTGTTGATTGCCTTAATTTTTATCCTTAGGATTGTATTCAGTTTAAAGTAAGGTCCACCAGTTTTCAAAGATATATAGAAATTTATTGAATTAATTTAAAATCTCAGAACCTTAGAGTTTATAAAATGTGAATTACTGGAGCATATTTAAGACTCTACAGTTTAAAACCCTTTGCCAATTTCAGTTACTTTTTTCTTGGTTAATAGATTGCACTGAATGTATTATTGTCAAATTATAACAGAAAGAATCTGTATTTTCGAAGTGAGAGGATCTTGAGCTTTATAGAGTACTGAGTACAGTTTTCATTTTTTCTTGAAAAGTTGTATTTTTAAAGGGGTATATATTAATCTTGGCAAGGATTTAATCACTTTCTTGCATTGTTATAATCATTAAATTATAATTATCATTCAGTTGTTTTTGGGATTTAGTTTTTTGTAGAAGTGAAATACAGTAGTCACGTGGCTAAAAATTCAAAAGATAGATCATACAGTGAAAAGACTTCCTTTGTCGTCCGTGCCCCATCTACCCAGTGCACCTCCTTATGGTAGAGGCAGCCAATATATCAAGACTCTTGTGTATTTCTCAGAAGTTATTTTGCTTGTATTCAACTGAATATATACATATATTCTTCCCCCTTTTAGATATGTGGTAGGTACTTGCTATTGTGCTCCTTACTTTTTTCCTTTAACAATGCATTTTAGGATCTACTTGTGATTTTTTTTTTTTTGGTTTTTTGAGATGTGGTCTTGCTATATAGTTCAAGCTGGCCTCGAACTCATGGCAATCCTCCTGCCTAAGGCTCTCAAGTGCTGGGTTTACAGGTGTGCATCACCATGCCCAGCACCTGCTCAGTATTTGTATGTGAAGAGCTGCTTCTGCTTCTGCCTCTCTTTCTTTCCCCCTTTTCTTCTCCTCTTTTCCGTTCTCCTCCTACTCTTTTCTCCTTCTACTCTTTCTATTCTCTGCTCTTCTTATTCCCTCCTCCTCATATTCTCTCCCTCTTTTTCTTCCTCCTCTTCCTATTCCTCCTTCTCCATTCCCACCTCTTCCACTTCCCCTCCTCTTCCTTTTTCTCCTTCTCTTCTTCTTCCTCCTACCCCTTCTTCTCTTCCTATTTCTCATTCTTTTCCTTCTCCCCTCACCAACATTTTTTTCTCTTCTTCATCCCCTTCTTCCTCCTTCCCTTCCTCTTCTTTCTCCTCTTCTTCCTATTCCTTCTCCTCCTGTTCCCATCTTCTTCCTGCTTCTCCTCCTCCTTTTCCTTCTCCCCTCCAACTTTTCCATTTCCTCCTTTTCTTCATCTTCCTTCTTTTCTTACTCCTCTCTCTTCCTCCTTTTCCTCTTTGTCTTCTTCTTCTGTAGTCTTGCTGAGTTGCTTATGCTGACCTCAAATTTGCAGTCCCCTGCCTTAGCCTCCCAAGTAGCTGGGGTTATAGGCACAGCACTGCCATCCCTAGCAGATTTGAAGAGCTTCTTCATTTTTATTGCTGTTTTGAATTTCACTTATAGATTGCTCTAATTTGTTGCTTAATGTTAAATTATTCTTCCTTTTCTGCTTATTTTTCCTATTCATTTTTCTCCTTATTTTTCTGGTAATGGCTTTGTATGGATCCTGTATTGACTTATGGATTACTCATCTTTGTGTGAGATAAGTTTTCCTTGGCTTGCAGATAGTAAGAAGTACCTATGAGGAAAGAGCCAGAAACCTAGGAGCAAATTCTTTGTGACTTTGGATTTGTCTAAGATTTTAATAAAGAATGATCCATAAAGGTACAAGTTGAGTTCTTTCATTAAAATTTAAAACTTCCAAACAAACAAATAAACATTTTTGATTTCAAGGGACATCAAAGATGGTATATATGTGCATACTGTCAGAGAATGAAAAGATAAAGACACAGTAGGAGAAAATATTTGACAAGGAAGATCTGAGAAAACACTTATATTCAGAGTACATAAAGATCTTTAATACTTTCAATAAACATGCATCTCAGTTATAAAAAATTGATAATACTTTTGAATATATACTTTACCAAAGAAAATATACAGATGGCAAATAAGTACATGAAAGACACTTAATATTATTAGTTATTAGAGAAATGCAAATAAAACTACATAGAGATGCCATTAAACATCTGTAAGAATAACTAAAATGAAAAAAACTGTTTGTGCTGTGTGTTGTTGAACTGCAGAGCAACTGAAACTCACACACTGCTGATTGTAATGTAAAATCACACCTAATACTCTGGGAAATACTTTGGTGGTTTCTTAAAAAAATGAAATATATATGTATATAATATATGAGCTAGACATTTCACTCCTCGGTATTTACCAGTGAGAGATGAAATTATATGTCTTTTCAAAGACTTACAAATGAGTGTTCATAGTAGGTTCAGTTGTAGTAGCCCAAATGTAGGAATGGCTCAAACATCTGTCAACAAGTATGTGGCTAGAATGTGGCATAGTCATGTAATGAAAAACTGTTGAGCAGTAAGAAGCAGTAAGCTGTTGATACACAGTGTAACACAGATGACTCTGAAAATAATGATCACAAGTTAAAGAAACTAGAAAAATGCCACATATGTTCCATTAATATGAAATTCTCTGAAATTCAAACTGTCAGATCATTTTTTGCTTTGAGAGGATGGAGAGGACAGGGAAGGCAGGAGAAGCAAGAATATTACAAAGAGCTAAGAGGGTCATAGTTATTCTTGTGATTGTGGTGATGGTTTCACAAGTATATACGTATGCCAACACTTGCCAGACTTCATATTTTAAATATATGTGGTTTATTCTCTGTCAGTTTTACTTAAGTTTTTGTTTTAAGTTTGTGTTATTGTGTTCTTGTTTTTAGCATATCATTATTCCTCTGGATTCCCATTCTCCTCCTCCTTTGCTGTCTTCTTGTTCCCTTGGGCCCTTTCCCTATAGGCTTAAATCTGACCCTTTGCCTTTTTGAACCGATTGTTTAACCTTTTCTTTTGTTTGTATTTTGCCTCACTCAAATGTGGGATACCGTACAGTATTCAAGCTTGTGAGTCTGGTTTATTTCATTCAACATTGGATTTTCCAAGTCCATCCATTTTCCTACAAGTGACTCTAATTTGTCCTTCTTTATAGCTGAATAGTGTATTCCATTATGTATCAATACCACATTTTGTTTATCTAGTTATCTGTTGATGGGTATACAAACTGCTTCCAGAATTTACCTATTATAAATTGTGTTGCTATAAACATTGATTGGTATGCAGGTATCACTGTAGTATGATGTCTTTAGCTCTTTGGGGAAGATGCCTAGTAGGGGAATGGTTGGGTTGTATGGGATGTCTACTTTCAGGCTTTTGAGAAATCTCCACACTGATTTCTGTAATGCTTGTACTAGTTTGCATTCCCACCAACAGTGTAGGAGGGTTTCCTTTTCACCACATCCCTGCCAGCATTTGTTATTATTTGACTTCTGAACAATTGCCATTCTTTCTGGGGTAAGATGGAATCTTAGAGTTGTTTTAATTTGAATTTCTCTAATAGCTATAGCTGTTGAACATTTTTTCATATATTTGTAGACCATTTGTGTTTCTTCCACTGTGAAATATCTGTTCATTTCTCTAGCCCATTTCTTGAATGGTCATTAATTTTAGGTAGTTTAATTTTTTTGAGTTCTTCATATATTCTAGATATTAGTCCTCTGTCTGAGGAGTAGCTAGCAAAGATTTTTTTCCCCATTCTGTGGGTTTTCTCTTCACTCTACTAATTGACTCTTTTGGTGTACAGAAGCTCTTTAGTCTAATGTAGTCCCATTTGTTGATTCTTGTTGCTATTTCCTGTGCAATTGAGGTTCTGTTTAGAAAGTCCTTTCCTACTCCTATGTCTTCAAGTGTTTTACCTATTTTGTCTTCTAGAAGGTTTAATATTTCTATTTTAATGTTTAGATCTTTGATCCGTTTTGATTTTAATTTAGTATATGGTGAGAGATATGGGTCCAGTTTCATTCTTCTACATATAGATAACCAGTTTTCCTACCACCATTTGTTAAATAGGTTATCTTTCCTCCAACATATGCTTTTGGTCCTTTGTCAAAGATCATATATTTAAATATGTCTGGAGAATTTTCCGTGTCCTCAATTCTGTTCCCTTGGTCCACATATCTATTTTTGTCCCAATACCATGCTGTTTTTATTACTATTGCTATGTAGGATAGCTTGTAGTCTGGAATTGCTATGCCACCTGCTTTGTTCCTGTTGCTCAGTATTGCTTTTGTTATTTAGGGTTTCTTCTGTTCCCATATAAATTTTAGGATTGTTTTCTCTAGATCTGTGAAGTATGCTGTTGGTATTTTGATTAGAACTGCATTGAACCTGTATAACAGTTTTGGAAGAATGGCCATTTTAACAATATTGGTTCTGCCTAACCAGGAGTAAGAGACATCCTTCCATTTTCTGATATCCTCGTCAATGTCTTTTTTCAGAGTTCTGTGGTTTTCTTTGTGAAGGTCTTTCACTTCTTTAGTTAGGTTAATTCCTAAGTATTTCATTTTTCTTGAAGCAACTGTGAATGGTCTTGTTTTCATAATTTCCTTCTCATCCTGTTCATTGTTGGTATATACATATACTAAGGATTTTTGCATGTTGATCTTATATCCTGCTACTTTCCTCAAGTTGATTATTAATTCTAGGAGCTTTTTGGTAGAGTTCTTTAGGTCTTCCATATAGAGTATCATGTCATCTGCAGATAGTGACAATTTGAGTTCTTCCTTTCCTATATATATTCCTTTTATTTCTTCTTCTTGCCTAATTGCTCTGGCTAATGTCTCAAGTACTATGTTAAATAACAGAGGTGATAGTGGACATCCTTGTCTTGTTCCTGATTTGAGGGGGAATGCTTTCAGTTTTTCCCCATTTAGTATGATGCCTGCTGTTGGTTGAGGAGTGTTGGTGAAATAATCTCCCTAAAGGTTTAGAATTTGGCTGTGAATCCATCAGGTTCAGGATTTTTTAGTTGGTAAATTCTTTATTACTAAGTCAACTTCTTTGCTTGCGATTGGGTTGTTAAGTGTGTTTACATCTTCTTTAGTCAGTTTTGATAGTTCACTTGTGGCTAGAAATCTGTCTGTTTCTTCCATATTTACTAGTTTGTTGGAAGATAATTTTTCAAAGTAGTTACTATCTTCTGGATTTTGATAGTATCTTTTGTCATTTCACTTCTGTTGTTCCTAATTGCAGTTATATGGGTCTTTTCTCTCTTTCTCTTATTAAGTCTTGCTAGTGGCTTGTCTATTTTATTTATTCTTTCAAAGAACCAAGTCTTTGCTTGGTTTATTTGTTATACAGGTTCTTTGGTTTCAGTTTCATTGATTTCTGCTCACATCTGTACGATTTCGATCCTTAGTTTTGTTTGGGGCTGGTTTGTTGTTGTTTCTCTAATATCTCAGGCTCTTCATAAGGTTGTTTATTTGGGCTTGTTCTGTTTTCCTGATATGTGCATTAATTGCAACAAATTTTCATCTTATTACTGCCTTCAGCGTGTCCCAAAAGTTTCTTTGAGTTGTGTGGGCTTTGCCATTATCTTCCATAAATTTTAAAATTTCTTCTTTAATTTCTTCTGTGATCCATTGGTTGTTTAGTTTCCACAAAGTTTTCCCTTTTCTGACTTTTCTCCTTTCATTGATTTCTATTTTCACTGTACTGTGGTCAGATAGTATGCATGGGATAATTTCAATTCTTTTATATTTACTTTGGCCATCTTTGTGAACTAGTAATGGCATCTATTTTGTAAAAAGTACCATGTGCTGCTGAAAAGAATGTGTACTCTGTTGTTGGGGGTGGAATACTCTGTATATATCTGTTAAGTCCATATGTTCAAGGGTGTGGATCAGCTATGAAGTTTCTCGGTTGACTTTTTGTTTGGTTGCTCTGTCTGTTTGTGACAGTGGGTATTAAAGTCCCCTACAATAATTGTGTTAATATTTATGTGATCTTTTAATTTTAGCAGATTTTGTTTTATGAAGGTAGGTGCTCCAGTATTTGGTGCAAAAATGTTATCTCTTCCTGTTGGATTGTTCCTTTAACTAGTGTGATCTTTTAATTTTAGCAGATTTTGTTTTATGAAGGTAGGTGCTCCAGGATTTGGTGCAAAAATGTTTATCAGAGTTATCTCTTCCTGTTGGATTGTTCCTTTAACTCGTATGTGGTGACCTTGTTTGTCTAATCCTTTTTAACTTGAAGTTTACCATGTCTGATATAAGAATTGCTACCCCTTCTTGTTTTCTAGGTCCTGGTACATGAAATATTGTTTTCTATCCTTTAGTATTAAGTCCTTGAATATTCTTTTGGATTAGATGCACTTCTTGAATGCAACAGATTGTAGGTGTCTGTTTTTTGATCCATTCTGCCACTCTGTGTCTTTTGATTGGAGAATTGAGGCTTTTAACATTGATAGATATTACTGAGATGAGTTGGTTACTTATTATCATTGTCTTGTTTGTCGGTTTATTGTTTTACATTTTCCTATATATTTTGTTGTTTATCCTCTGACTTTAGTGGTTTCCTCAGTGTTTTCAGATGTATCCAATCCTGTGTTTCTCTAGGATATTCTTGAGTAATTTCCCTAGAGCTGGTTTAGCTCTCCTATATCTTCTGAGCTGGTCTTTTTCATGGGAATACCTAACTTCTCCATCAATTTTAAAGGATAATTTAGCTGGATACATCGATCTTGGTTGGAAGTTATTTGTTCATAGGGCTTGAAATACTTCACTCCAAGCTTTTCTGGTCTTCAGAGTTTGTACTGAGAGATCTGCTGTGATTCTAATTGATTTACCTTTATGTGTGATTTTTTTTTTCTCTGACTGCCTTTAAAATTGTACTTTTCTGCTGGCAATCTGTGAATTTGATAAGAATATACCTTGGTGAATGTCTCCTTTTGTCATAGTTATTTGGCATCCTATAAGCATCACTTACTTGCACTTTAAGGTCTTTTTTATATTTGGGAAGTTTTCTTTGATAATTTCTGTAAGCATATTTCTGAATCCATCTGTGCAGTCTTCAAGCTTTTCTTTGACTCTTATTAGCCTTAGATTTTTTGTTTGTTTGTTTTCATCTAGGATCTCCTGTATAGTCTTTTCTTGTTCTTTTATTTTCTTTTTGGCCTCTTTGAACTCTTTATCATAATCTACTATTTTTGTCCTTAGTATTGGAAACCCTATCTTTGCACTGTTCATTACATGTATGTATAAATTTTAAGGTGCTCTTTATCTCCGGAATCTCTATTTGACATCTTTTTGAGGTTTCCATGTCTTTGTTGAATCTGTCATTTAAGATTTGAACTGTCTTGGTTAGCTCATCCAGTTTTTTGCCTATTTTCCTGAAATTTACTGTGGGCACATTGAGTGACATTGCTATAAATTTTTGGTTCATTTCCTCTTTAAATTCTTCTATTTTTTTCATTTCTTCTAAACTTTTCATAGATTTTTGCTATCTGGTGTTTGTTTTATTCTACTTTTCTTTCATCTTGTTCTGTCTTAGAGTTGGTGGAATTTGGAGGTCTTCTGTTCCCTTGTTTTTCCATTTTCTTGTTTGAAGCTATAGTTATCTCTCTCTCTCTCTCTCTCTCTCTCTCTCTCTCTCTCTCTCTCTCTCTCTTTCTTTTGTTAGATTTTCTTCTCTTTTTTGAAGGGTTTGCTACTGAATGGGTGCTGGGGGGGTTAGCAGAGTTTGTGGTTATATGAAGCGTTTTAGCAGTTTGTTGCTTTTCCGTATGTAATTTTCAACTTTTTTCTGTCCAGTTCTTGTGTTTGCTGCTGCATTGATTTTGTCCCTGTCTCTAGGTTTCATTACTAGGATATTTCACTTTGAAACAGTTTCTCTAGTTTGAGTCTTACACCATTTCTATATAATAGTCCTTGTAGTTGCTCTTCCTCCCCTTTGTCTATTCTGTAAATGAGGGGTAGAACCTAGCCAACTATTGAGTCTGAACCAATGGAAGCACAATTCTACAATGGTAAAAGAGCTTAGTGAACTTTGAAACTGTAAAAAGAGATACTAAATAACACAAAAACAAAGTATACAAACCTAAACCAGTGAAATGTCTAATGGGAGTGTCAGTTAGATATTTCAGTGGTTCATTGTGTATATATTTCTCAAATCCTTTCCTTACCTGTATATTTAACAGTAGTTTTAACAGATCTACTGTCCAAAGCCAGCAGGGTAGAATTCTAGGTAAAGCCAAAGTGGTAAGGTACCAGAAATAGAGCTATAGAGACAAAGAATAATAAGAAAAATGAAAAAGATTTTTTTCTCTTCCTCTCTGTAGTGTGGGTTTAAGGAAATAGTAGAGAGGCAAAGGATTCTAGTAATATTAAGGATTTTAAGTTGTATATTTGGGAAGGAATGTCAGGGAAGACTGTATACAAAACTGGTATTGAGAAACGGGAATGGTGGAAGTTCTATGCTTGATTAGGTGGTAGAGGGTTGCTTCAGAGAGTACGTATAGGAGGTGAGGAATGCAGAAAGGTTAAATTGAGTGTGAAAAAGAAAAACAAAAACAGAAATGTTCACAAATGGACAACAATCAAGGGGAAAGAGGTCAGGTGAGAGGCTATGGGTAGAAGTAGGTTGGGGTATGAATATGCGCGGGGAAGTTCCCTTACCCTCTATAAACTACATTGGATGGAAAGGAAGAAAGATATATATATATATATGTATGTATGTATGAGCTCAGCATAGGCAGACAGGCACATCCATAAATGAGGGCAATAGGAATAGTGTTACATAACGTGATAAAAATGTGGGGAGTATTGTATAGAAGGAGGAATACAGCACCAAGTAAAAACTAATGAACAAGATATGAAATTTAAACAGTTAAAATAAGAAAAAGTATAAAGAGTATTATACTGATAAAAACTAAGAATATTGTCAAATGAAGAATAGCAGTAAGATAAAAAAGAGAAAAAAGATATAAACAGAAGCTAAAGTGGAGAAAAGAAAAAGAAAGAAAAGAGAGTAAAAACAAATCAAGGCACAGTCAAGCAAGAATTTAAATAAAATTACACATACAAAAATAAAAAAAATTAAAAAAAGATAATAAAATAAAACAATAAATACTTTGTTTTGATTTTGTGGCTCCTTTTAAGGCCCAAAACTCCAGTCTGGGCATGTCTTTGTTTATGTTGGGTGCTTGGGTGCACTGTGCTGAGTGTGGAGGGCTGTTAACATTAGTGGTGAGACCTGACAGTAAGCTCCCAGTCATTTATCTAGGGGGCTCAGACTGGCTGTTGACCATCACAGTAACAGAGTCTGAGTTATTTGCAGCCCACTGATTTATTTATTTATTTATTTTTAATTCATTTTATGTTAATGGTGTATTTTAGATGTACATAGTGATAACATTCATCATAGGGGATTTGTACCTGTACGTGATATATTTTGTTGCTTCTTTTTTTCCCATTCCCCTCCCCTCCCCTTAACCCCTTCTCCCTCCCCAATTACAAAAACTTTGTTACCATTTTTTCCTTCCATTTCTTACTTCTCTTGAGCCCACTGATTTATTTCCATCATTTGCTACCTTCGGCCGCTGAAGTTCCAGCCCAGCGCCCTTTCCCAAGCAAAATTGCAATCCCCTTTTGATCCCTGGGTCTCTATCCTAGAGCACCTCTCCACCTTTACTCACCAACTGTGGGCTTAGGGTCACTGGGGTTGACATGGGTCCAGTTTGAGTTGTTTTCTCTCACTCCATAAGATTGTTGCTAATTCTCCATTCTTCCCTGTGTAGAGAAGGAGCTTTACGTTGCCTTTTAGTTGGCAGCTGTGCTGGCCCTGTGCTGCCTGCTCTTTCCTTGGGTCTGCTGTTCTTCCCCTCTGGAATCCCGCCAATTTCCACTGAATGTGCCGTGCATTCCTGCTGATCTCCATTTGACTCTCCAGTCTCTACCTTGTGTGCTGCGTCCTCTCACCCATCCCTGTGATCTGTTCAGGTCTCTCTGCATGTATCGCACGGTTCCTTTGTTCTCTGTGGGCTCTGGGGCTGTGCTGCAGTTGGGCTGTGCTGTGTCCCACCGCAGCTTCTCCGTCTCTGTCTGGGTTATTGTGTTGCCTCTTCTCTAATTCTTGATCCTGTTTTCTTCCTATATGCATGTATTCCATTCACTTGCATTCCTCTCTGGCCCTTATTTGTCCACCTGTGGGTGATTATCCCCGGAAGGTCTGATACATTGACCCTCCCTCTTCCATCATCTTTGGAGTCTCCTGGTTTTTCTTAAGCAGATCATACTAAGTTATTTTGCTTCCTAAGGCCATCATTTACTCTTATTCCCAGAATACACACACACACGCACACACACACAGAGGAATGGGCCCTATTTAGGCCTTGGTACATTTATTGCACTTTTACTGGTTTTCATCTATAGTAGAGTAGGGTCTGAAGCCATTAAGTGCTACCAAGACTTAATGTTCTATCAGTGGTCTTTGTTATACCATTAAATTCTACCAGTTTTACCATTAAGTTCTACCAGTGGTCCTTGTTATGCTTTATATGCTAGATGACCTGCAAAAGCTTCATGCACTTATAAGTGGGGCTTTTGGAAAGTGATTGGATCGTGGGAGTTTATTGTTGGCTTTCTCTTAGGAGATGGAACTTGGTCAGAAGAGGTGGGTCACTGGAAGTGGACATAAATGTGTAAACACAAAACACATGTGTAAGCCCAGGAAGCAGGATGTTTTCCCTGAAACAGGTATTAAAAATATCCATGAAATTCTAATCGTCAGATGCAGTTGTAAATGTAAATGTTATATCCTGGTCCATGAAAGAGGTTCTGTACCATATAAAGCAAAATTCTAAATGGACATCTTGCATTTTATTGTAATCTTCTAAATAGTTATATAATTAAAATGTCTAATTAGACAAATGGAACCTCCTTTAAAATTCTAAACATGGATAGATTAAATATTTATTCCTGATTGTGTTGCTATAAGATTTCAGTTTAGGCAGAGAACTAAAATATATTATTTTTTCCAAGTTTTCCTTACTGTATTTCTAGTGTGATCACATGCATGCACACATACACACAGAATTTATTAGCAAGTTATATTTGTATCTCTGAGTTTCTTTCATTTTTTTAACTAGACAAAATAAGAAAAAGCTTTTAAAGTGGAGTGGTAATGTATTATTTATGAATTAAATGTTGAGAAGATCTATTTAGGCTTGTATTTGAAGATTTAAGTACCTGCAAATTCTGTTGCTTAGCAGGAGGCAAGATTTACATTTTATTAATTGAAGAACATTTCCATGCTTGCTTTGTGAGATTTAGGGAAATACTGTTTTCCCTAATTGGTGATTATTTTTTGTAACCTTAAAGGTCTGAGGCATCTTGTTTCCCCACATTTAATGGTTTTTTTTGTGTAAACAAATTCCTTAGGGTTAGGGTTCCTTCCTAATGCTATGTCTTTTTGCTTAACAGCATACCTTATTTTGAAAAAATCACCAGTAATAGAAGTATTTAGTCATTATAATCATTTGGTATAGTTGACAGATGTTAAAATCTATGGGAGGATCATTCCTATGCTATAATGTAATTGGAAGCAAAGCCCCTTCAAAAAAGATTGCAGAATAGTGTGTGTAGTGGAGTACCATTTAGGAAAAAATGAGAAGGGGAGGGCCATCAAATACATGCATTTTCTTTAAGCAAAAAATATCTTGAAGTATTATTACATTAAAATATATATGAAATTAACTTTAAAAGAAAACTTGTAGAATACAGGAAACAAAAATATGTAGGCTTCAGAGAACACTGTCAATGCATGGATTTAATTTTTGGCATCAAAATAATTCATTTTACTTCTGGATTTAAATGTGGGTTTTTTTTTTGTAATTTGACAGCATATGCAGTTACATTTTCTTCTTTAATTCTGTGCCATTATCTTTATGTATTGTACTGATTTTTATATATCCTTAAAATGAATAACTTATTTTGGAATAATTTTAGGGAAAATTTGCAAAGACATTGTAGGACGTTCCTGTACTCTTTATCCATCTCTCCCTGATGTTGACAATCATAATGTCTTTGTCAAAATTAATAGCATATGTAGAATATTATTAACTAAATTACAGACTTTATTCAGTTATCACCAGTTTTTCTAGTATTATCCTTTGTCTATTTTAGGACTAGTTCAGCCAACTATGATGTATTTGGTCATAGCTCTTCAGTCTCCTCTAATGTCAACAATTTCATAGTCATTGTTTTTCAGTCTTTGTTTTTCATGAACTTGACACTTTTGAGGGGTCCTAATCGAGTATTTTATGGTCAATTTGGGTTTATCTGATATTTTTTCGTGATGATACCAGGGTTATAGATTTCGGTAAAGAATATAGCAGAAGTGAAGTACTTTTCTCATTTTTGGAGTATGTGATGTCGACATGGCTTGTCTCTGGTGCAGTTAAATCAGATAACTTGCTTAACGTGGTGTCTACTGTCTTCCTCTATTGTAAATTTAACTGTTTTCTACTTCTGTTTCCCATCTATTGGACTTGAATCTGAAAGTCCAGCCCACATTCAAGGGGAGAGGAATTAAGATCCTCCTTCTGCAAGGAGAAATATCTAAATATATTATTTGGAGCTCTCCATAAAGGACTATGTACAAGAATTCTTCCACTCTCATGCCATCATTAAACCATTTATTTATGTCAGTATTGACTTGTAGTTATTTGTTTAATTCTTTGGGTTACAATTCAGGTTTTTTTTTTTTTTTTTTGTGCCAGGGATCAAACTCAGGGCCTTGCCCTTGCTAGGCAAGCGCTCTACCACTGAGCTAAATCCGCAGCCCTCTTTGGGTTACAATTAAGTTATGTATTTACAAGATATGGTCCAAAAACATGGTGACTGTTTCAGTTAAAATTTTGTTATAGTAAAAGACACATTGCCACTAATTGCCCCTCAGAATAATCCCCCTTACTTTGAATACACTTACACCATTTTTTTTTGCCACTTTGAAAGCAGTTTTGGAAGCCCTTTTTTATATCTTTAGTTGTGCTGTTGTGGTTGCCTCAGTATCCTCAATCAATTCAAAATGTTTGCTTTGCATGGTCATTATGACTGGGGAAAAGTCAGAAGTCACATGTGTTCAAAACAAGGGGGGAGCATTTTGAAGGAAATTAACAGCAATATGCTTTCTACTGTAATAAATTTTTAAAATTTGAACATTCTCTGTATATTTTGATTACACCTTGCACTATGTTCTTCAAATTATTTTGTCTTTGGACACTGGAACACTTTCAGGTTGTTTCCTGTGTCTTTTTTACCATACTCCCAACTGTACCCCATTCTTTTCTTAGGTATTTCTTTAGTCTCTGTTATTATAAGGTGTTCTAAGATCACGTGTTTTCCTGCCTTAGCACTAAAACCAGCCATTTCTCCATGGAGCTCCGATTCTTTTTATTGGTAAACTGTGTTTGGAAACCAAGGCATGGGATCTAGGTATGCTTATTGCTACTTAGGGTGTCACTTCTTCACGGTTCATTTAGTTGACAGCTCTGAGAAATATATCTGTGTATACTAGCCCATTTATACACACATCCATAGTTATTTCTTTATCTAGTTATGCACATATGTTAATACTAAGTAAAATTTCAAAATACGAAACATATTAACACTAATTTTTGGTAAATTTTAATTTATATTTACCATACACATAAAGATAAATGAGTTCATAGTAGTATCTTCTACTTTAATCCAGCACCACAGGGTTCATTCTAATTTTTTTTCTGCTTTGCTTAGTATCATTTCTTTTCATTGTCAGTGAGGAACCTGGCACTCATTGTCTACAACTTACATATGTGGTCAACCTGAGTATACATATAAACTCGTTTCAGAATTGTGTACTTCTCTTAAGAAACAAATTTACCAACTAGAGTGCTATGCTTATGTACAATAGTTTTGCCCTTAGCCCGTCAGTATCCATTTAAAATACCATTTTCCAGAGTTACTGGGTTAGCTGTATTTTTTCTTGTCATCTTCATGAGTCTTGTTTTACATCCCTTGTAGTTATTGTTTAATTTTAATGCTATGAAAAATGATATATGATAAACTGAATATAAGCAGAAAAATATGTAAGAGAAACAACCTTTTTGTAGCTTTTATTTCAAATATTTTGACACAGACCCATTATAAGATTTTCAGGTAATGCAGCTATTCATTTTGTTTTTTTCCAGTGGTTACATTTAGCCCTAAGTTACATTTAAAATTATCAGTTGATATATATTCATGTTCATAGTGTTAAAAGTGCAGCTATAAATAGGAGTGTAAAAATATTTTCAGTTGTACTAGTAAGTTTTTCTAAAATAGGAAAAAAAAATCATGTCATTCTCAGATAAGATTGTTTCCTAGATTGGTGGCACTTTAAGGATGAAAAAATCTATTCTGTGTTTAATGTTAGCTAGGTTATCATTGAACACAGTCTCAATGCGGAAAGCAGTTTCTTTAACTTGTACAGTAGCACTTTTCTTTAAAAATTCCTTTGGTATCATACTAATATGTTCTTAAGCAAATCTCTGTGCTGAAGTTGCATTTTAATATTTATGAGGTAGTTGTTAGCGAGCCAGACTTCCTGCCCTTTTCTTTCTTTCCACAATAAGTGTTATATCTGGGAAACATTTGGAACCATATAGTACTTTATTATAAGAGCACTCTGCAGAGGAGCTGTGCTATTGTTTTCATTTTTTTTTCATAAGTATTACTGAGTATCTTAGTTTAGAATCCACTTTCTTATCTGATAGCTTCTTGATAAATCTCAGGCATTTTTCTGTCAATATAAATGAGATCTTATTCCAGGTACTTTTCTCTGTGATGTGAAAAAAAAGGACACAAAAAATTAAAAGTTAAAGCTCCTGCCTTCCCTGTGAATGGAAAGTGACTGGCTAATCTCCTGTTTGCTTGCATGTATATTTACAAGACAGCATTTTATTCAATGCATTTTATGTGCCAGTCACTTTGTTAAGCACCACAAATACGAAGATGGAGAGAGAGCATCATTTCTGTTCAGAAGGAGCAGGGTGGGGATAAATGCATGAATGTGTTATGCCAAGAACAATGATAGTATTTTGGAAGATGAGAAATATCATGTATGCTAATGGGGGAAATTACAGTCTCTTTCCTAAAGGAGGAATACTACTAAAAGAATGTGAGGAAGTCAGCCAGGGGAAGAGGAATAAAGAAAGGAAAGAACACTTCCTATATAATGAGGGGAGCTGGTTGTAAAGTCTTATAGGAGAGCAAAAACATCATGTATTTAGGGAACTGCAGGGAGGTTGAGGTCTTTGGGAAATATGTAAGTAAAGAAATGGCAAGAAAAGGGGCCAGAAAACAGGACAGGACCCAGACTGTGAAGGACTTTTTAATGCAGTATTTGTTCTTAATGCCTGACATTGTATAATCGGCGGATTTCTGGCTGGATAGACATAGTTCAAATCTTTCTTTCATTAGTTAGCTAATTACCTTGAGCATATTGTACAACTCTGTCTCCTAATTTGGCAATAATGTAAAAACTGTGAACTGAAAAACATAATATAGTGTCCTTATGTATAATTGATGATGCTATTGATTCTAGGTGGCAAAATATGTGACTGAATAGGACTTAAAAAAAATAGAGGCATTCAGGCTCTCGGAGGATGCACCCAGGTGGAGCCATCCCAACTCCAGCCTGCGCACTGGCAGGGTCTAGATGTAAACATGAATAAAATCTAGACCACCCCCTTTACCCTGCACCCCCCCTTTTTTTCTTTTTTCTTTTTGCTTTTCTTTGTTACTTTCTTTATCCTTCCCCTTTCCCAAGCCCCCAGTACCAAGTAGAGCCAAATATGACCTTGTACTGAAGACAAACATGGGGACATAAAGCTCATAAGAGCCAAGTACTCCAGAGACCCAAAAGAAACCATAAATACAGGCATTCCCTAGGAGAACACTAGTATCTAATCTTAATATAACCTCTCACAAAGAAAATATCAAACCAACAAAGACAACATACTAAGAGGGGCAAAGTACATATCTATACAGAGAAAATGAAAAGACATAGAAGCAAAACACACCCCTAGACCCCCAACTCACCCAGAAAAAGCATAGGGGACAATGACATAGAGTAAATCAAAAGACACCCAATCAAACTCTCAGATATGATAGCAGCAGAAGTTGAAAAGCAGATAGGCGCAGCTATAAAGAACATCAGACTAGAAATAATCGTCCAAGTCAAAAAAGAAATGACAAGCATAATGAAAGATTTGCTTAATGAGTTCAGAGTCGACACAGATAAAAAAACAGAGGAACTAAGAAAAACAATCGAAAACTTGAACGTGCAACTTAGCAAAGAAATGGAACCCATGAAACAGATCCAAACAGCTATCTAAGACATAAAAAACTCACTGGAAAGTATATGCAGTCGACTGAATGAGAGTGAAGATAGAGTCTCAGACCTAGACGATAAGACAGCAATTAGTGACAATGAAAAGAAAGGCCTCTTAAAAATAGCTAGAGAAAATGAAAAATCACTACAACAGCTACAAGATGATGCAAAGAAGAATAATATAAGAGTAATAGGAGTGAATGAAAAAGCAGGAGACAATGTGAAGGATCTGAAAAGATTATTTACAGAAGTAATGACGGAAAACTTCCCAAGCATGAGAAAAGAACTTGATATACAAATAAGTGAGGCATATAGAACCCCAATTATCCATAACCAAAATAAAACCACACCAAGACACATAATAATCAAAATTCCAGAAATTCAGCAAAAGAACAGAATACTGAAAAGTATTAGAGAAAAAAACCAAATCACCTATAAAGGTAAACCCATCGGAATCACAGTGGATTTCTCTACACAAACCCTTAAATTAAGGAGAGCCTGGAGTAAAGTGTTTCAAGCCTTAAGAGAAAATAATCTCCAACCCAGACTGATGTACCTGGCCAAACTATCTTTCAAATTCAACAATCAAATGAGACACTTCCATGACAAAGAACAACTGAAGAAATTTATGACCTCCAAACTGCCTCTGCAAAATACCTTAAAAGAGATCCTGGAAAAGGAAAGAGTCAACTACAATTACAAGGACACAAAAAAGAAAAACCCCACCAGGTAAGACAAGCAGATGAACTGAGGTAAAATACAGAACCAACAAGAGAAAAGATAAATGACAGAGATGTGTCAACTCATAACAGTTGTAACCATCAATGTAAATGGGCTCAACTCACCTGTCGAAAGAAACAGGCTAGCAGAATGGATCAAGAAAGAAGATCCAGCAATATGCTGCATACAAGAGACACATCTAACCCAAAAGGAAATACATAGATTGAAAATCAAAGGATGGAAAGCAGTATTTCATGCAACAGGAGCCCAAAAAAAAGCAGGGGTAGCTATCCTAATCGCAGACAAAGTAAACTTCAAGCCAAGACTAATCAAGAGGGATAAAGACGGCCACTACATACTTCTTAAGGGAAAACTTCAAGAGGAACAAATAACAATCATTCATATTTATGTACCAAATATTGGGGCACCCAAATACATAAAACTAATACTAAGGGACATGAAAGATCAAATAAACACTAACACAATTATAATGGGAGACTTCAACACCCCACTCTCACAAAGAGACAGATCAACTAGACAGAAAATTCACAAAGAAATATCAGAACTGAATCATCTCTGTGAACAAATGGACTTAGCAGATGTCTACAGAGTGTTTCACCCTACAGCAGCAGAATAC
>PVJO010021664.1:0-29569 GCA_004026905.1 Hystrix cristata | reverse complement strand
AGGAAGAGGGAGAGGGAGGAAGAGGGAGGGCGGGGGAAGAGGTGGAGAGAGCAAAGGAGGGAGGGAGGGGGAGGAAGGGGAAGGGGGGAAGGAGAGGGAAGGAGGGGGAAGGAGAGGGAAGTAGAGACAGAGACTGAGACAGAGAGAAAGGTTGGTGAATTCCTAGGCCACAGAGCTCGCAAACCAGAGGAAGCAACGACAGCAAGCACAGAGACAGGACAAGGTGTGGGAACGTCAGGGTGTGATGAGACGGTGATTTGGTCGATTCCAAGGAGGGCTCGTGCTCTGCCGGCTCCAGTGCCTGGACCGTGTCTCTGTGAAATATGCACCCAGTCAGAAGCTCCCTGCCCCTTTGGATGACTTTTACTCCTCATGAGAACCACTGCTCCCCGGCGGACCAGAGTCTTGTTTTGCTTTGCATCTTGGGAACCGTGTGCGCCTCTTCAACCCCTTCGAGAACCTGCCATGTGCAGACTCCACTTCTTTAAAACCCGCCTCTCCCTAGAAGTCGGCTCTCTTCCTCTGGCTGTCCCGCATGTTGTAACATACTTCCCTCCGCTTCAGCAGTTAACTTCCTCCAGTCATCAGAACCAGGTTCAGAGTGCCAATCCCTTTGCCGTTTCTAAGAAATGAAATCGACATTTCAAGAGAACACATCGACATTTCCCAAAAGTCCCACTTCAGCTCACCGCAGCGCTTGCGTTCCTGCCTCACTGTATTTGAGTCTCTGTCACATGGACTTTTAGCTCCCTTCCCTCCAGACTTTTCAAGGTGAGTCCCCACTGGAGACTATGGAGGGAGAAACTTATCACCTCAGCCAGATTCTGCAGGCACAGGAGACTTCGCCACAAAGGGGATTTCTGAGGGCCTCTGAAATGTCACGGGTGGGGAGGAGGAAAGGGCAGGTTCTTCAGGGCTGGGACAGCAGCATGCAGTTCTAGCCTGAAGTAACAGGGAAGCAGAATTCAAGGAAAGAGCAGAACTGAAAGTGGGCGAGTGTGGTGAGATCCTGCGGACCCGAACGGAGACCGGAAATGCACCAAAGTCCTGGAAACAACCCAAATGCCAACAAATAATGAACAGCTAAAGAAGATGTGGGTTTTTTACACAATGGAGTACCATTCTGCCATAAAAAAAATAATAAACTAGAGACATTTGTAGGTAAATGGATGCACCTTGAGAACATACTCTTAAGTGAAACAAATCAGACACATGAGTACATATTGAATTGTTTCTCTGATACAAGAAACCATAAGTGTAAATAAGGACAAAGAGGTATAATAGATATTATGTAAAAGAAAGATAATATTCAATAGGGAG
Organism: Hystrix cristata; assembly: GCA_004026905.1. Lineage (NCBI taxonomy): Eukaryota > Metazoa > Chordata > Mammalia > Rodentia > Hystricidae > Hystrix > Hystrix cristata. The sequence goes on along the minus strand of PVJO010021664.1, from coordinate 28,249 downwards.
AAGAACTAGAAAGAGAGGAGGGGGAAAGAAGGAAGGGAAAAAGAAAAGAAAGGAAAAAGGGGAAAAAATAGAAAAATGTAAATAAACCTGCTGTAAATAGGAAAGCTGGGAGAGTGGAAGGGAGGGGCGGGGGAGAGGAGGAAAAACCAAGATGCATCATGTACAGGTACAAATTAACCATGATGCATGTGATCATTATGTATACAATGTACCAATACATGCTCTTGGGAAATAACAAGGAAAGAAAGAAAAATGTATGAATTAAAAAAAAAAAATGCTGGGAGCTGGTGTTTGGGTGTGGAGCCAGACCTTGGATGATACAGTCAAATACATTTTTACTTGGTTGCCATTGTTACTAGTGGGAATCATTAAGAAGTATTAATGGATGGGTTTTGGTTCTCATGCTAAAAAAACTAAGTGGATTCAACAGCTATCTGAACCACATGGTAATTCAACAGCTCTTGAATTCTGTGCTAAAATTTCTATCAAAGCAACAACCCCATCATCACCATCATCATCATTCACGTTGAAATTTGCCCAATGTGTACAGAGATCCCGGCTTCTTCTAACCTTGCAGGAGATGACACTTTCACTCGATAGTCTTTGAAACAACAGGATGCTGAACTCCGGCCCTGTAATGTCACAGTGCCCTGAAGTTTGGTGCCCACACCTGCGGAATCCTGGAGAGCTTCCTCTGCTGGACAGCCTGATGCTGGCATCTGCACCTCCTCCTACAGAGAGCAGGATGGGAACCATGGAAACCACCAGAAGCGGGGCCAAGGGGCTCACCCACAACCACGTGGACAGGTGCTCCTGAGGGTCACCACTTCGGGCCACCCCTTGCCGTGGAGAGAACCTAGCCCAGGGAAGGGCTGTGGAAGGCAGGCGAGGACCATCGCCTGAGCTCGATCTTTCTCAGACTGACTGCCACAGAGGCCAGAGAGGCACACATCAGCAAAGATTAATGCGTGGAGTTCATTTCCGAGTGTTCCACTCTATGGCGTGAAAGGAATAAGAGCTTCAAATGGGTCAGGAGTGAGAAAGCATCCCATCTGGGTCTCATTGTCTCCAGGCAGCCACAGATCGCTGGGATTTGACACACAGCTCGCAGATGCATATGGCGTGATTACAGCAAAGGAAGACGCTTTTCATGTTCTCTCCCTTCTTCACAGTCCCTCAGTGCTGCGGTGGGTGATGGGTGTGGACAGTTAGCTGACTGTGTGTGTGTGTGCAGGAGGCCGCGCTCAGAGTTCCCCAATGCAAGACACAGGGAGGGGTCTGCGTCTCAGAGTTCCTAGGGTGACCTTAAGTGGGGTAACTGAGGGCGTCACGCACCTAAGGAAGTTCCCAGGACTGCGCACCCATCATCCTCCTCATGCGGCACTGCTGTGAAGCTGCCATGAGTTACAGACACTTGACTTTCTTTCGGGGTGAATGTCTTTGTGTGTGCTGTGTGTTTTGAAAAGGATGTTTCTGCGAGGACTTGAGACCCAGAATGGCGACTAACAGCTTCCTCACGTAAGAAGTCGTTCATGTTCTCCCTTCACTAGGGCTAGAAGAAGTGCTATTCTTTATCACCTGTAATCTGCACTCAGAGAACGCATTTCGTTCAACAAGAAAAGTGACCTAATTAAGGCTTTTTGTGTTTCTATAAAGCTCTGACATTTGAAGAATTATGTAGGTTATTGCTGATACCATGTAAGCATCCTCTAAAATAACCAAGAAAAATGCTCCAAGGAGACCTGAATTCCACAGGTTTGGAACACATCCATCTTCTGCCTTACTGATGCAAGTCAGTAAGGAAGGGACAACTGTAGAAACAAAACAGGAAACTGGAAACAAGCAAGACCATTTATAGTCTTCGGAATAGGTAAGCAAGGAAATGGGAACAAAGTAGACTTGTACCTGGTGCTTCCAGAACATGGTTAAAGAGCACGTCATCCTCTGCGAGGCCCTCTTCCAGCTCCCTCAAGGCTGGTGCCACAAGAGTTAAGCACCAAGCAATCACCAGTCGCAAGTTAACAGTGCTAAAAAGCTATTGTAAAGATGAATGGGAACATAAAACATATTTCTGTCCTATTCCCCACTTCGAATTTATCTGGTCTGAAACTTGTACTTGAAGTGAAATGGAGAAAAGTGATTTTTATGTTTCAGCGTTTTGTTTTGTTTTGTTTTGTTTTTTGTCACACCACTGCGAAAACAAAATCATTTGGAGGAAGACAGCTCAATGTCATGTAAGTATTTGTATATTCGTTTCCACCATGGTATGAGTGGGACATATGGAACCCCTCTCTGACTAAAACAGGACATTATTTAAGCTCCCCCACAACAGCCAATGCTCTTCAAGCTAGAAGAATTGTGCACTTCTTCTCCAGGAACTACAAACCCAAAAAAGAACGATTCTCCCACAACACACTCCATCCTCAAAGTGAATCCACTCTGCTTTCTGAAAATGTTCCTCTAAAAAAATTGTATGGTAAGAAAAAGGGAACGGGGAAAAAGATGACCTCCGTTTATAAATTGTGCTCTTTTTATTCACACTATTTCTGAGACCAGGCAAATTATCATAATCTTCCTAACAGAGATACACAATTCCACCTAAGAATTACCATTTACCCAAGCCAGGGAAAAGCGAAGTTTCTATTAGATGCAGAGATAAATCATCTGTATGTGCTTATATGTGCTCCCTGGCCGTTCCCTGTGGATTTCAAGGTTATAAATAATTCCCGGGCTCAGGTCCGTGCTGGTATTCTAATGTGAATTATTTGCACTCCCGCGCTGGCGCCATTTCTTTTGATTTAATCATTACCCCTTACAGGCTGGCGCTAGTCCATTCCGCATATTGACGGGAACGAGCCATCATCCCACCTAAGAATACCAATGATGTTTTGAAAGTAGACGGTTTGACTCATGTAGAAACCCCTGTCCACGCATCCTGGTGTTTCTATAAAGACTCTTTTATTTACTCTAAACAGTATTAGGCCTTTTGCCGTAGGGCCTCGCAGCGGCTGTTAAACCATCCAGAAGATTTTAAATCTTAAGAAAGAGGAAGGAAATTCAGCTTCAAGAATACAAGTCTCTGCTCTTAATGAAAATCAGGTCCTCCGTTGCTTGAAGGAGGCAAAGTACCGAGGTTGAGCACAACGCGCCCGAGTGCGGTGCTTGTCTGAACCTGCGAAGCAAAGAACTTCCTGCAGGCCGAAGGCGCATCCCTGACTTTCCCGCCGCTCTGGGAGGCCTTCAGGCCAGCACCCAGCAGTCCTCCTGCCCCCTGAGCCCCGCTCGGCCGCCACCAAGCCCGAAGGCACCGGAGAGCCCTGCCTGGCTGCGTCACGGGGCCACGCGCTCGCTTCCAACCCTGAGGAGGGCGCGGCTTCCGCTTGGCACCGCAAGTGCCCCCAAACTCGGCCGCACGCGCGCGCATGCGCACACGCACGCGCCCGCCGCGACGTCGGGAGTGGCCGAGTCCCACGTGACACACGGCGACGGCGGCGGCCCGGGAGCCAGCGGCGCGCGCCTCCGGACACCGGCTCCCCTCGCAAGGCCAGCTGCGCAGCGATCCATCGCTACTGACCGTTGTGCGCTCGCTCTCAGTCCTGGAAGTAAATCTGTGTGAGTGGTCCTGCGCCCGTCTGCGGGCCCATGTGTGCATCTTTCAAAATAAAGATCATAGTATTTGTGTTTTGTTATGCTTTTTCACCTAAACGTCTTGTCTCTTCACGAAACACACTTTGATAAGAATTTTCCTGGCTATCATTTGGTAACACTTTTTGACATTTCTTAATTTAAACATCTAAGTGTGGGTCGAGGGTAAGTTTTCTGTGCTTGGATCTGCACAGAAAAGCCTGCAGAAGCTCAGACCCTTCGACTTATTTTTCTCTATTTTATAAGCTGTATTTAACAAATGGATTTGAGCTGGGGGTAGTGGTATTCACCTGTAGTCCCAGCTACTTGGGAGGCTGAGGCAGAAGAATTTCTTGAGCCCAAGTTTGAAATCAGCAATAACGTAAAGGTTTGTATCTCAAGAAACAAAAACAAACCAACATATAAAAACAAACAAAGGAAATGGATTAGTTTTTTCTCACTGGTTTTCAAATCTAGAGAACTTCTTAATTAGTCTTTGTTAATTCTAGGTGTGGTACCAGCTGGCTAGGTGTGATAAGCTTGTCAAGTTTGTGAAGAAAAACGAGCTTTGTTTCTGGATAACCAGGATCATATTTGTATATGGCCTTTCTAACTATTTAAGTTTTCAGATTTAAAGAGCATAAGTGGGCCAGTAATCGTCAACCTTCAGGTCTCACTCGGATTGTCTCCTGCAGACCTTTGCCAGGACAGAGGCACAAGCGTCAGCCATGAAAACAGAGGGCTCTGGTGCAAACGAGAGTGTGTGGCCGACCGGGATCCGTAAGCGAGACTGTGTCCCTCTGCAGGATTTCCACACGGCGCTTCTCTTTAGATCGCCCTGACAGTTGGCATCTGTAGCAAGCTTCCTCAAGGGTCGAATGATAATTTCAACTTTTTAAATCTATGAACTAATGAAGTAAAACTGCTTTAGGACACTTGACAGCATATCCCTCCCCTGGAGGCAGAAAGAGAAACTGCCCTCCTGTGTGCAGTGCAGCCGTGCGGCTTTACTTTTACGAACTGACAGTAGCAAGAGACGATTCGCTCAGCGGTCTGATCATTAGAAGGAATAGGCGATGCCAGTAATTCTGAAGGTGAAAATCATTATTTTTGGCAGCTATTTCCCAGTTCAATTAGTGTGTGTCCGATAATTCCATCTAACAAATCATTCGCCTGGTTACTTAGGACCTTGGCCGTGTCGTGGGAAGCTGTGCCGCTCAACTTCGCCAAAGCAGATGCCTCCTGAGCACACTGCCGAGAGCTCTCTGGGACCGCGGCTGGCCATCGCAGCTCCTCTTTTGAAATAGTGCAAGACAGACATACATACAAACACACTCTATACACTTACACGCATACACATACACGCACTTTTCTATAACAGAAAGCGCTGGGACATTAATGATTCATTTTGTGTTGATCATAGTCAAATGCAACACAGATTCCTACAGAAAGTTCTACACCTGCCCGGACCGTTTCTTTTAGAGCTGCCACATGGAAAGTGGCCTCAGTTCCCCGCCCAAGGACGAGTTTGAGATTCCAAAAGGAAGATCAAAGATGAAACTGGCTGGAAGTGGGGAAACCCCTGGAGAGGGTGACCGCTCACAGGTCCTGAAGGGGGCGAGCGGCACCCCGGTAGAGGGCACAGTGTGTGGGGTGGCCTGGGCCATGGAGCTGGGTATCAGGCTCTCCGACCTGCACTGCTGAGGCAGAGCATCGCGGACACTAGGGATGTGACAGGCGGCCGACAGGGGGGCCAAGGCAGCGGCAGGGAAAGGTGAGAAAGGCATTCAATCTGCACTGTGCCGTGCAGGTGAGTTCATGCACCCAAGGGCGTGGGAAGCAGGCATGACGTGGAGCTGTTTGCCTTTCGGAAGTTTCCTCTGGCAACAGCAGGGAGGATGGGGGTGCAGAGGGTGGGACCTAGAAGGGAAAATTTACAAGCTCCTGGCGCGATGCCCAGGAGCAAGGGCACGGCGAGGCAGTGCGGGCAACAGTGAAGAGGACAGCATAAAGGACTGGGTGGGAAGTAGACTTTCCAAGGTCTGTCTGTGATCGTGTCTGCTAGTTCCCAGACTGCATGGTGGAGTCCTAGTTTCCTTAGTTGGAGGAAGAGAAAGTAGAGCAGAATTCCGAACAGCACGAACATCTCCGGCTTAGGAGACTTTGTGAATGGTATTGCCCGTGTTGGAATCGGGAAATACAGACTGAAACTAAAATGATGAGTTTAATTTGGGGAACGTTGAATTTGAGGTGCAAATAGCACACACAGTCTTGCAAGGACGAGGAGCTGCTAAGAGAGGTCTAGGCTGCAGGGACAGTGTGAGGGTCACCGCACAAGTGCGGGAAGCCGCAGCACGAAGGAGAGTACCCAGGATGAGCGAGCAGGGGGAGCCAGCGGGCCAGAGATGAAGATTGTTGTCCGCCACAGTCGCCCCTGACCTTAGTGGCAGCTGCCGCCCCGCAGTCCTGGCGGCCAGCACCGCACAGCAGCAAGCTGTGACGTGCCTGGCAGGTGTGAAGGTCACAGACTTTTGGCTTCGGTGCGTGCAGAAGTGTGTGAGCAAATGTATGCTACGGGGGTCAGTTATCAGCTGGGAGTCTAGAATAAAGTCAGCAAAACAACCGCTGCACCCATCACTATTGCAGTGGGTGAGGGGGAGACTCGAGGAACGAAGCCAAACAGGAATCAAGGTTTTCAACTTATTGTACGACAAGTGTACGATCAGCACATTGGGCTCTCTAGAAAAACGCAGAAGAGGCGGGGCTCCTCTCCTGTCATCTCAGCTGAAAACTGCCTTGACCCAGCTGCCCAGGAAGCAGGAAGTCAGACAGCAAAATAGAGTATGGAGCCACCCCAGAAGGCTTCTCTGGAAGCAGGGAGGAGGAAGAAAACAGCTCCTCTGTGTAGACCGACAGGCCAAGGCGGGCAACGGAAGACCCAGGCGGAGCCTGTGCATCGCTGGCCGCGGCGAGAGCCGTAACCCACCGGATGATGGACTCCCCACAGTTAGGTTTGCCGTAGCCTGCCTCTCAGAGGATGGGGGTGTGGAGAAATCAGTCCTCAGGCCCGCCCTGCGCCCAGGAGAGGGAAGTAAGTGACTCTCGTGGGGGATCATACGGGTAGGAATGGAAGTTCCGCTCCAACAGAGCCCTTTCTACACTGGTCACATGGACATTAAACCATTGAAGCTGTCGGGTAAGGACAATTGGAGCAAACATGTCAAAATGGAGGTCACTGCAAAAAAAAAAAAAAAAAACCCACAAACCTGTCACTGCACGGCAGAACCCAAGACAGACAGCAGGAGCAACAGATGGAAACCAGAGGCGATGGCCAGCAGGGCCAGTCTGCTCAGGGCTCGGACACCCCAGACACAGACGATCCGGGGTTAAAGAGTGCAGTGCCAGGCAAGCCAGAGCGATGATGGGTCTCAGGTGTGACATATTTCTGTATGTTAGAGTTGGAGCTGTCCAAAGGCAGGTAACAATTTCACCACCACTGACCTCACTCGAAACCAGATGGCCCTCAGGTGGAGGCTGCCCCATGAGGGAGGTGGGGCCCAGTGACATTCGAAGGCAAGCCACCTGCGGGACCCGGGTCTTCGCCTCTGTGCCTGCCCCAGTCAGAGGGGAACACCGATCCCATGAGCCACTCAGGACAGGACGGCCTTGACTTCCACACGCGCCTCCTGTTGGCAGCATCCACAGCTTTCCCCACATTCGGCTGCCCACAGTTTGGCCATTGCAGGAGGCAGCTGTGACCCTATCCCGAAGTCCAGCCTGCAGGTCTCACTCAGAGGGGAAGGATCAGATCAGGCTCACAGAAGAGGAGCTGGAAAGCGTCACCAGGGACTCGGCCTTCTGTAACATCTTACCAGAACAGAACACTAGCAAAATGATTTTTGGTTGGCTTGTAACATGTTTATAACATTCCTCGAAGAAACTTGATTCTCATATATTTCTTGCATTAAGTATTCATACATGCAATTCGTGTGTGTGTGTATGTGTGTGCGTGCATGTGTGTCACAGTTTGGGGAGAAGCAAATTTAGCTTTAAGTCCAACCCTAATTCTCCTCTGCTCTGTTTTGCCACCCACTCCACCATGCCCAACACACATGTGCATACGCTCAAAAACACATGCAATTACAGTTTCCCTCATGTTCCCTCAGGAGGACTTGGAATTTTTACATTCTGTAGCAGACTACGGGTTGAATTAAGCACCATTTGTGTTGGGAAAGGGAAGCGCATTGGTTCCTTTGGTCTTGCAGTGACTTCATGAGGAAAGTGGAGTAGAAAAGACCAAAAGGGAGGAAGGTCCCTGTTATCTCAGACTTGAGGCAATGACAACAATGCACTTATAGAGACTACAGATGATGTGCCCGGTGGGGGGCTAACCAGCCTCCTGCCCACCTTCAGGCCTGTGGACCAGGACAGCACTGCCTCGGGGCCGGCGCCTCGGTGGCTTGGATCATCAGGTTCCAGCCCCATCAGGGTGAGCGGCCACACGTTTCCATCTGCTCAGAACATTCCGGCTCACTTGTGCTCCTCCCACATTGTGATTAATCGTGCCCCAGTTTGGATGATAAATTAAATAATCACCCTACATGTGGTCAGACCTGGGCTGAGATGGATATTTGCCATGCTTACTCGTCCTCAGTCTTCTTTCTGTATTAGATTTCTGGTACCTACCTGTTCTTAGTCTGGGTTTCAATATGTTCATCTCTGTGTGCACATGAGAACAGCTCATTATCATCAAATCACACTTGACAGAAATTTACGACCACTCAGAAAAAAACATGCTATAAAGTTACATTCACAGTGTCCCTCAATAACACCTTGGTGGGCTTCGTTCTGGTTTTGTGTTTGTTTAACAATAGAGCAATAGAAAAATCGCTGCGTGGCTGGCAGTGAATTTTTTGACATTGGATATTCTTTGGGCCCTGTTGCTGTTGTCCCTGCCACGCTGGTCAAATGCACCCCAGAAAGACGTACAGGTTGGACTTCTCCTGGGGACACTCTGATTTTCACTGTCAGGACGCTTCCAGGATAATAACAACAGTTTAGTGGCAGGACAGCAAAAGTCAAGTCTGCAAATAACTATGACCCAGATACTCAGGGTTGCAGGAGACTACAGACAAGATCTGGAGCCCGGCCAGCCGGCCTGGAGCGAGCACATTTCTCGGACTGGGAGCGAACGCCGAAGGCTGCTGCATTCTTGGTTTAGAGGGGCCCGCCAGTCCCGCCACATCAGCACCTGTGATCAGGGCCTGGGAGGAAGGGTTGATGATCCAGGCTGTCACTGGAAAAGACTGGGACACGGCCGGGATGGTGTAGGTGTGTGGAAGAGGCGGAGGGGAAGCTCAGACCCAGAACCAGGCGGACCTCTGTGGGCCTTGACCACCTGCCGGTGGGGGGACCCACCAGGAAGTCCCCTTGGCGGAGGGAGGAGGCTGCTTTCAGGGAGCAAACTGCCTGTCTGACATTCGAGAGGCTGGCAGATGAGCTCCGTCAGGTGACAAAAGCCTGGGTGTCGGAGGAGAGCAGCGGCTCTAAATACAGCATCACTGCTCCACTCAGAGGTCTTCGCTGAGCCTCTGCCCTGTGCCAGGCCGGGTTCTAGGTGGAGGCTGGAGATGTGCAGGGGACAGAGGAGCAATGAATGAGTGTGATAAAGTCATAGCAAGAGTGCTGCGAAGACGGGGAGCAGAGAGGGAAAAGACTCGGATGGAGACCACAGAAGTCTCTGCAAAGACCCGGATGGAACGGTGCAGCCACCCTGTGAGCAAGACCACTGCAGGCTGGATCCAAGCGCACCGGGACCTAGAGGGCAGTGTAGACTGCACCCACGCTCACCGGGTGCTCAAGGGAGGGTCCTACCCAGGGGAGTCGCAGAGAAGTCTGAGCGGTACAGTGAGGACTCGGATCCCAGGCATCTAAAGGCTGACTTTGGCAAGCAGAGGATGCTTCCTACACCCACAGGAAGCAAAAAGAAGGCACTAGTGTTGTTACAGCCTGGCCATGGAAAGCTGAAGGAGTCCCTGCCTCGCGACCCTAACACCTTCCCATGCTGGTCAGGAAGTCAGTGCAGGCACCTAGTGCAGCCTCGGGACAGGAGCACCACGCTGGGCAAAGGGTGGAGAGGAGAGCTGGCGAGTAGGAAGCCATGGTGGCTTCAGTAAGTGAGGGCAGAGATGGCAGCAAGGGGCACGGGCTGCAGGCCAGAGGAGACACAATGACTCAGAGTACAGAGGAACAGGGACGCAGAGCGTGCGGCAGTGTGGAGATGAACAAGATAGAAGGAGGAAGTTGCAGGAGAAAAGCGCAGGAAATAAGTCCGGGTGGAGGATGAGTCATGTCAGGCCTTGCGGAGCGGCTAGAAGGCGAGCAGGTTTGCCCTGGGAGGCCCGGAGCCAGGACCACAGCCCGAAGGTCCCCTGGCCACGTGTTCCCAAGTCAGACCTCCGGGCCCGGGTCCTGGCCCACCCTCACACAGAGCCCCGCGGGCTTTGGCGAACTCGGCCCGTAGGAGCAGCTCTGCGCCTCCTCATGCCTCACACCTACCCGGCTACGGCAGCTAGCACCCTGCACGGGGCGAGGGCGGCGGCCTGTGCCAGCCTCCCCACATGACGGCTCCTACCCGACGACAGAGCACGCTGCTGTGGGGCGGTTCGCAACGGTCAGCGGAGGCCGCGGCCGACGTTAGCAGCTGGCGCCAGACAGAAGGCCGCAAACCAACTCAAAACATAAAGTAATACTATTGTGTAAGTCTGGCCGAGAGCGTTTATCCAGGTTCAGGGAAGGAGAAGAGGATCAGAAAACAAGGCTAAAATCGTCGAGGGGCTTGTTACTCAAGAAAGGGGAGCTTAAGGCCCTGGGCTCAATCCCCAGTGTCACGCAGAGAGAAGAGGAGAGGAGGGAAGAGGAGGGAAGGGGAGGGAGGGCGGAGAAGAGGCGAGGCAAAGAGGAGTCGCAGAGCCTGGGACCGGAGCGGGCCGCGGTGGGCCTTGTCGCCCCACACTCACCTGCCAGGCTGACTTTCAACCTCCAGCCTGGCGACAGCTGTGACTCACTTCAATGGCTACGAAAGTAGCAGCTGCTCGAAGAGGAAAAGCAACTTGGAAAAACAGGAAGCAGGTGGTCCACAGTCGGCAGCAGTGCGTGTTCCCCTGACCAAGCAAGACTGAGCCTCCAGCCCTGCAGCTTCTGAGCAGCTGCTCTCTGGTGGGGCCTGAACTAGGGGCATTTGTGTCTATCACCTCATTTAAGTTTTACAGCCACAAATCAAATGGTGTGTGAATCGAGACTGTAAAGACTTAACAGTAAGGCCGTGCAATGACCAGCTGTCGGGCTACATTCTTCAGAACTCTCCACCCTGTCAACCAGGAACACACTGGCTACCTCACAGACGGGTGGGACACTCCTGGCCACATTCTTTCCCTTTGTCCTCCTTGGGTCTCTGCCTCTGTGATCTCAAAGAATCGCCGGAAGGAGTTCCAGCCTTAAAGCCACATACAATATCCTTTGTGTGTAAATTAAAACCGTTCCAAAAGTAATCCTGATCTTGCCTTAAATACTATCCATGTGTGTGGCTCAGCCTCCGAGCAAGATGCCGTTCCTCCATCCAGACGTTCAGGATGTATCGGTGCACAGAGAAGCGCGATAATGTAAGTAACGAGGCAGACGCCACTATGGAATAGTTCCTAACCTCTTCTGCAAGGCTTTAAGAGTAAGTTGCTCTGAAATCTCACTAAACACTAGAACACAAGGCAGTGGTACTTTGACAACCAACAGATTATCACACCAAAGTGAAGAGACACCATGCCTGTGTCTCCTGGCCGAACTGGCTAGGAGAAGACACACTCTGGACTCTCAACTGAGGTGGGATGGGAAATGGTCCAGGGTCTTCCAATGTATACATAACCTAACACCAAGTTAGGTGTGTTTCTTCTGCCCAAGAATTTATCAGTGTGCAGAGAGGCAGGCCCTTGGGGTGGTGACCTGTACAACAAAGAACTGGGTGCCAGATCCTCTCTTCTACAAACAGGAGAGTAAGGGTGCATCTCCACGGTCATTGTTGAGACTTGCCTGGGAGTAGACGCCTGTGCCAACCCCCAGAAGTTCCTGGAGAGAGGGAATTTACAAGAGGCTGGATCCCTGCATAAGCAGCGAGCATAAGAGCTGGTGAGGTGAATTGCAGGTGGAAACTCTAACAAACAAGAGACATATTTGAGTGGTGGATTGCAGGACGATTTGGGGGTTTGGTAGTGGGTGGTTGTTTATATTTTGGTCTTGTTTCTTTTTGACTTTTTAAATTAAACAATCATTAGACATAGTTTATTCAACTGGTTTTCAAATATACCTTGAATAAGAGAAATTTTTTTTAACCAATCCACAGAGCTCCAAAAATATCTGAAGACCAGTTGTGCGAAAGTATAAAGTAGCACCCAACAATGTATTTTTAGTCCCAAATGATTGCAAGTTACCAGAAGTCCTGGCTGATTTATTCACAGTTCCAGGAACTAGAGGCACATGAGGAACTCGTTGTCATAGGTCAAGTAGACAAAGCACTTGGGTGGCTGAACAGTTAACTTTTCACACTTTTAACAAGATGGAGCCCACATCAAAATTGCAATGCAAACTTATTTGTTTCTAGTTGAAAAACTTGGTAGATAATTTCAAAAGAGAAAAGGACAAGACCTTCTTCCCTTGGATTTTGGAATTATGTAGTTATAGCAACCCTTATTTTGCTCTTCATTAATTGAGACCTTATACAAGAGTATAATTCAGATCTTTACAATAAACCCAGAGAAATGTTGATTTGTCTAGAAGAATCTCTTAGAAAAAGTACATTTCAGTAGCTCTACTTTAAAATATGTTATATACATTACTGAAAATATTTTCATGAGCAGTACATCTTCAAGAGTAAATACCAGAAGATCTTGCATCTTATCTTTTAATAATGTTGACATATGTGTATATTTGACATTATAAAATCTGAACTATGTGTGGCTAGTAGACACAGGCTCAATTTCTAAAGTACATTCTGATCCTAAAAGTCTATACACAGGAAATTCTATTGTCAGAACTTGAAAGAAGGAAAAATAAAAATCATCACATTTGACTCTATTTCCCAGCTAGCAAAATTGAGTGGATTTTTCAAATCTTAATATGAGCTAGAATAGAAAGCCTCAGCTCTTTCTTTGGCTCTAACACAACGGCTAATTTTCTGTCTCTCTTCATTCATTCTTTTTCCATTTATTGAGCACCAAATCTCTATCAGTTACCATGTTTCCAGTGCCTAAGAAATCGGAGATAAAACTCCTGCCCTCCAGGAATTCCAAGGAAATAATTTCAATATAAATGAAAAAGCACCATGAGCTAAGCACAGGACTTTAAATAAGCTCACAAGACAGAGAACAAAGTCAAACTGGACTATTTCTCCAAAGAACTGGTGCCCAGGCTGAGTTTTGAAGGGTGTGAAGGGATGGGAAAGATGTCCCCAACAGCAGTCACAGATTCGTAAAGACAGCAGGTCAGCAGGACAAACGCCTGGCCCTCCACACCCAGGAGGGGCTCAGCACCTAGCAATGCTGCAAGGTGTGAACAGCAGAGGCAGGTGTGGGACGAGGCGGGCTGGACACTCAGGGAGGGACCTTCTCCGCTGTGCTAATAGGTTGGGGTTTTATCTCCACAAACAGTGAAAGGCTCTTAAGGATGTACAGTGGATGTTTCTAAATTCAGCCAGTGACAAGAGACGAGGACAATGTTATTAAAGTGTAAAATTGATGGGTGGTGCTGCTAATTAGGGATGATACGAAGGGGGAAGTTGAAAGCAGGACTCCTTCCTGGATGTGGAGAACTGGCTATCTGCTGACCACTGAGCGAGAGAGCTCCAGTCCTGAGCAAACCAGGCTGGGGCAGGCCGAGACACAGCCACAGGCAGAGGTCCAGGGACACACCTGGGCTGGGAAAATGGATCTAGGGTCCCCAGCACGCTGCTCATACCAAAGCCAGCAGCGCGGATGAAGTCTTCCCAGAAGCAGGTCTGAGCACAGATGACCACCACAAGCTACCACAGGTACCAATGTCCAAAGGAAGGAAGAAGAAGAGGGACCACAGGGGCATTCCGAGCCGTGACACTCAGCGCCGTGGGAAACAAGCAGTGAGGCCAGCAACAAGCCTGAACACTGAGGAAGAGGAGGCGAGAAGCAGCCGGCTGTGTCAGGCTCGGCGAAGAGGGCCTCGATGGTTTGGAAAGAGAAATGCCAGTGCATGAAAGGGCGAAATGATAGTGACTCAGTTTAAAGGTCTTAACTGCCTTTATTTTTTTAATCCTAGAAAATAACTTTATACCACATGTTATGGGCAGCCCTTCATTTCATAATATAAACGAGTGTTCTGATAATAGCACAGATAGAAAAGAGCTTCAAGCAAGCAGAACCCAAAGCAGAAAGTGGATACAGCCTTCCAAAGTTATTTTTCTTGTAAGGTGGGGGCGGGGAAACAAGGTCAAAGCAGCCGATTGCTTAACGTCAGGACACTTCAGGTTACCTTTTTTCCGTAAGACTACCGTAGAGGGCACTTCAATACCATGCCCATTAAAACTGGCCTGGGAAATCTGGCTGTTGCCAAAACGTGGCTGGTGACTGTCCACAGGGTCATATAAACAGCTCGGTGAACTTTGGCATGGGTGACTCCATTCTGACTTTCACCTGGTTTGTTGGGGTCCAGTGGAGGAGCTTAGTCCAAAACAGCTTCCTGTAATTTCTATCTAACAAGTTAAGTGATGGGGGGTGAACTGCCCTGAGTTCAGGTGTGTGAAAGGGGTGAAGAGGTAGAGAAAGATACTGTCTCCTGAGGAAGATTCCTCTGAAATAAATTAGAAAAATAAGATGTAAATGGAATAGCTATAGAGCCTTTGGAGGTCTGGGGGTGTGATTTGTGAATATGTTTTTTTGGGGGGTTTTTTTGCTTTTGTTTTTGGTGCTGGGGATCAAACTCAGGGCCTTGTGCTTGTGAGGCAAGCACTCTAACCACTGAGCTAAATCCCCAGCCCCCATGAATGTGTTTTTGATTTGTTTTGTTTAATACAGTTGTCAGTGTGTTTATTAGGCCAAAGAGGAAATTTTGAGGAGACAGATGTAATACAAAAGAGGGAATAATCATTGATACAAATACTCAAAGCCACGGAGGAGAAGGGGATCGACAGAAGAATTAGAGATTGAATTTCCAACAGTGGGAAAAACAGCTTCTCTGCAGTGGATTGGGCAGCCGTGTCGCTGTCCGGGTAGAACTGTGTCTGTGGAAAGGGCGTACAGGGACGTGGTCTCCTGCAGATTGGTCCTCTGTGTGACTTGGGATGAGAACAACCTGCTTCTCAAAATCTGGCTGGAGGAAGAAGGCTAAAGACCTAAAGAGCCCAAGTTATGGAAGCGTTCGTTTGCGTATCAGTAAATAGGTTACAGGAGAAAATAATTTTACAAAGAAAAATGTTCGTCAAAATAAAAACCCTGAAACTATTCTTGTGAATATTTTTACCCTTTAACTTTTGTTTCTTAATTTCATTTGAATCCTTGTTCCCTGCCAATAAATGGTACCAGCACTCTGAGGGTATTCTACACAATCAGCAGTACGTTTCCTATTAGGCTAATTGAAATGTTGCTGCAACAAACCTAAGACATTCTTGTCTCAATTTATCTACTTCATGTTTACAATTACCATAAATTGCATTTTTCCAAGACAGTGGAATTTCTTTAAAATACCAGAGTTGGGAGACAGGCCTAAAAACAGATACAAGGCCCCCCCCAAAAAAAAAAATTGTGTAAATTTAGTTTTTACATTGAACGGAGTACACTGTAACCACAGTATGCTCAAATTCTTAAAAAAGAGCTTGTAATTTTTTGTCTTAACCTTTCGTTTTGCTCAATTCCACTTTAATTGCATTTTGATTATCCAGAAAAAAATGGGAGAACAAAATAAGTGACAGTGATTAGACACAGCAGTGATTTAGCTTGGATTAGAGACAGATAATATACAACTGAGGCAAGCGGAATACGCTGCACGAATGCGAGTTTCAGGAAAAGAAGCGCCTGCACTTCATATGTAGCTGTAGTTGAATCCTGTCGAGTCACATTCCTCAACCAAACAGAACAATCTGAAACTGAGCAAACACTGCTCATTCCAGTGTCCCAATAACTCAATGAGAATATAATGCAAAGAACTGTAAATTAACATCACCCATGAAAACTGAGCTGGACATGTCTCCAAGTTATAAATCTGCTCAGTCAGCACATTTATTTTAAAAATTTGTTTCCTTTCTATAAAGGACACATGGCTACTAAGAATTGGCCAATCAGCATAATGGCGGCCCGAAATCGTATCGCTGTACCAGGAAGCTCGGGTCGGACACGCTGTGCTCTCTCGGTCGTGGCGCTGCTGCTGTAAAGCAGGTCTCTACCCGAAGCATCTCGAACTAAACTGGAACCTAAACCATTTTTATTTTACAGGAGTCAAGAGTTAGTCATTGGAAAACTTTCTAAACATTTAACCAAATACCTCTTTCTAGTGTCTACAACAACTAAAGTAGATTTGTGAGCAGGCAGCCTACCATTTACTCTTCTAATTATAGAGCAGTGCCTGGTAACAGTAAATTAATGAATGACTGTAAAACGGCCAATCTATTGACAAACTTTGCCCATTAAAAACTAATTCATAGTTTTAGCAAAATATTTAACTATGCCCAAGATTCCCTCTTGATTCCCTGGCTTTAATGTTTAGAAATGTAATATTCTTTATTCATGAGAAAAATCATTTCAAAATGGAAAGGGCACGGGGAACGTACTTGTATGTCTTCCTCTTCTCAGCCTTTAAACTGGAGACAGCCGAAGAGCTGTGCTTGGTAATGTGGTACGACCCTAATTGTGGAGTATTTAGCAAGTGTTCTCTCCTTTGCACCCTGAAAGCTGTTGTAAAGCCAGGCCGTTTAAACTCGCGGCACAGTAGCTGTGCGTGACACGTTAGCAAGCATGCAGAAAACAGCTGGCCAGCCTGACTGATGGTCACAGCATACCACAGAGGTGGAGCCAAGACGCTCAAAAGAAGACAACTAACGTCAAGTTTTGATTACAATTAAGTTTAAAGTTGGGGCTACACTTTATTGTTGCTCTAACGAACTGAGCTGAGCAGACATTATAGAATGTTTACTTTTTTCTTGTTCTTGTTGCAGTAAAAACTTTCCATCTTTACCATTTTTAGGTGGACACGTCAGCAGTTTTAGGTATATTCATATTGCTCTACGGCAGCTCTCCGGAAGCCTCCCACCCTGTGAAACTGCAGCTCTGTGACCACCGAGCAGTTTCCCATTCTCCCAGGTCCTGGACGCCACCATTCCACTTCTATTTCCACAAGCGTTACTACTTTGTCTCTCTCACACATGTGGGGCGCTGCCAGGCCTGTCTTTGTGGTTAGCTACTTCTCTTGCTATCCTGTCTTCCAACTCTTTCCCAGTTGCAGCATGTGACAAGATTTCCTTCCTTTAAAAGGTGGAGTTATATTCCAGTCTGCATCTATCACTTTTTCTCTCCATTTCTCCATGGACAATGGTTAGAGCGCTTCGCCTTTTGGCTATTCTGAATAATAAACATGGGTGCACAGATATCTCTTCGAGAGCCTGTTAGCGTTTACCCTTTTTATGCCCAAACAATAATAAAACACCTAAAACCTATTTACAAGTATGTTACACTTATTCTTTAAAATCAGACAGGTCTTTTCCAGAGAAAAGGACCTAAACAAAATTGGGACTCATTACATACATGAGCCATTTTCACTACTTAACTGATCAATGACCTCAGAAACAATCCATCATGCATATTTGTGAGGTTCTGTGTGTTTTAGTGTGTGTATGTGTTACGTCTTCAAGGCCAGCTCCCACTTGTTTAACTTGATTTAGCAATCAAAGCAATTAGTGGCGCTCAGTTCATTGCTCGAGGACAGAACATAAGGCCATTCTGGGAGGGGTTCGGATAAGGTTCAAATAAGCAGCTGATTATTAGCACCAGAAGTAAGAGGCTGAGCCACCTGCCAAGCTCGGAGTGAGGGCATCAAGAGGGAAACAGAAAGAGGCCAGGAGGTTCTCAGGAAGTTGTTTCTCTTTTGGGCCTGCCTTAAGCATGCACATTTTCTCATTATTCTCTATAAACTTTATTCACCATTAATATTTTAAAATTTATTTATCAAAGAACAGTCAAAAAAATTCAATTTACACCTCAGAAGCACAAGGCCCTGAGTTCAATCCCCAGCACCAAAAAAAAAAAGAAAAGAAAAAAAGAAAAAAAATTCAGTTTACAAAGAGATTGGTTTTTAGAAAATAAACTCCATCTCAAAAGATTTTACTTTTAAATTCATCTATCATATAATAAGAAAGAAATCAATAATGGTAAATATCTCAAGTAATTTTGTTAATTACCTTCTCAAAGTTCTTATTAAATGCTGGGTTCAAAAGATGACAGTTACGTATTATAAACAGTTTCAAGTGTTTACTAAAATGGATTCAGTAAAATAAAATTCCAAAGACTTTAAAGTGTTTCTCCAATAATGCAAAGATTTTTTTCTTAACTTTTCTGTCATGAAATTCTCTTATTCTCATAAGAAAGAGAAAATGTAAATATTAATTTTTAGGTACACAAAAAAAATCAGAAAATGATACAAAACAATCAGCAAGTGCCTGAAAACACAGATTTAAAAAAATAACTCGTGGTCACAGACCGGACTTGCCCTGGTCAGAGAGGAAATTTCAAGATTAGCCATGAAAGAAGCCCTGCTGCCGGGTAAATCAGAGCTACTGGTGTCTGGGAGCACTGGCGAAGTGTCATTCTGGACACTGTGATGAAGAGCCGCCTCCTCCTTGCGGCCCTGTGTGATTCAGCCTAGAGTAGGCACTCAATGCTCCAATCCCAGAGCAACTGGCAGTAGTTGTCTCCATGCTCGCAGCCCCGAGAAGACTCCCCACTACCTGACTCAGGGCCTGGCCTCCCCGAGCGAGGGTGACGTCTGCCCAGGAAGTGGTCTAGAAGCTGACAGCATTTCCTCTCGGAGCCAGTGTGGAATAAATACCAGTAGGCATCCTGTATCCACCATGGGACAGTCCACCAACCCTTCTGAAAAATCTCTAAGTATGCTATGAGGACTCCATCTTTTCCGATTTTTCAATGTAGAAGAGAGCTGAAGAAATTCTAAACATTTTCAGAACAATAATACTTCCCCTCAGCAGGTCTAATTAATCAATAAATCAGGGAAGCATGTCCTTGATTTAGTGGGAAGTCAATTAATGTAAATATATAAATAAATCATGCTAGAATGGACAAAGCATGTGAGAATTCTCACATTAACCCTTTTGGCGTATTTCCAAATCTCGGCAAGAGGGGAAAAAAAACACCTAATCCAGCTCATGAAAAATATTTTAAATTATGGATGCTTCTCCCCTGCCTCCATGCCCAACATATTTTGAAACGAAAGCCTAGAATTTTGTTTTAAATCTTTCATCAGGGAAAGATGCCCAAGAACCTGATATCTTAACTCTGTGTCCAGTCATTCTCAAGTTTTGCAAACTTTGCAATAGAATTAGTTGGATATTTATTTAAATGCTGATGAAGGGGTTTTAGCCCTAGAGGGCCCAATACTGTAGCAATATGATATTTAGGTAGACCAGATGATCCTGAGGCAAATAGTCCGAGAAAGAGTCACAGGACAGCCTCTCTTTGAGGAATCCCCAAGGAAGGCGTAGAACCCTCTGCTAGGTAAAGGGGAAACAATCCTTGGTAACATTTTTAGAAAAGTTTGAGAAAGAGCAAGATGTCAATAGCCAAAGTCGGGCTAGATCTGTTTATCCTCATTTTTCTATTTGATGTCTGTTTGCTAGTTCTCCCTCATCAATGAGACTGTGATGAGACCCAAGAAGACAGAGAAATAAAGAACAATGTGTTGTGAGGCTTCCTCCAGCCCTGCTCCATCCTGGCTGCTGGCCCGCACGTGCAGCAAGGGGAGAGAGCAGCCGGCAGCCACCGTGCCCCTGTTTCCTGAGCACAAGGAGGTCGTTCGTGTTCCTTGAGGACCATCACCAGGAGCCTGCAACGAATGGACAGCCAGGACTGCAGGGGACATTAGGACATTTGTTCCTAGCCAACCTGAGTCAGATGGTAAAGACGGAGGACAAGGGTCTACGCAGTGCCTCCCTCAGGGAGCTCCCGGCTCCAGCCCCCTTCCAGCAGCCCTCTGTTCCTCTGGTGCAAACGCGAGAGCCTCTTGTTTCTTCGCTCCCTCAGGAATCAAAGATACAAGGACACAGATGCGCATTAAGAAAGAAGACAAAAGGCTCCTTTCTCGCCTCTTCTCCTCCTCCGTCACCCCAGACCCTCCCCAAGCCCTCTTCCAGCCAGGGATGGTGCAGTGTGTGCTTACCAATCCCTGAAGGTTGAGTACCAATCCACTTGGGACAGGATGCCAAGCCTGACATGCCCCGGGACTCCGGGTTCCCACTCTGCCCTGCTCTTCCAGCTAAGAATAATGTGTCCTGACATCCTGAAGGCCTTTCCACAGATTGCTTCACCTCCAAAACAGAAAACAGACCACAACATGCCCTCCATCGTGGATGAACCCACCCCGCTTCCCATGGCCATTCTTCTCCTTCAATGACACAAGAAGGAGGCTCCTGCGGGTCTGTGTGGCCCTTGCTTCTTCCAGTCCATCACAGTACATTTTCTTTCCCGAAACTTTAAAGGCTGTGAGACCCCATGCCATGATGCTGCAGACCAAGCAAGGTAGTCGGGGCACAGTCCTCTTGGACTTCTCCCCATTCCCAGGCTCCCCCCGGCACAGGAGGTGTCAGGGCGGGCAGGGTGAGGGGTGGAGCCACCATCAGCAGCCTCTGCAGCTGGGCTCCGAGGCTGGCTTTGCCCCAGACATGCCCAGCCGGACCCTGGTCTACTCTGGGTTGAGGCGCATGTTGCTGTCACGCTTGTAGGAGAGGCTGCTACTTCTGACTTTGCCAGCACGTCTGCCAGTGCAAGCATCCTTTGCAATAGATTTCCTTACCTTCGAAACAGCAACAAAGAGTGGAGTCCATTTTTAAAGTTTATCTTCATAAATACAATGTACTCTGTTTTCAGTTAGAATATATCCAAAAAGGGCTGAAAAATCATGCACACTGATTACAAAAATTATAAAGCATGTGGAAACATTTGTGATCAAACTTATGCTAACTGATGATAGCAGGAAACAAAGAGGTTGATTCCGCCCTCACCACCATCCCTTCACATTCAAATCAACAGCGTGGAGCTCAGACCGAAGGCCACCCTCCCAGCACAGCTGTGACATCTTGACATGTTTCCTCCCACCTTCGCTGCTGTGTTTAGGAAGTCAAAGCTGCTGTACACCTTGCCGACTAACAAGTCTGCGAGCTCATGTTTTGAGACTCCAAGGGCGAATCACGCCCTCATCTCCCACCTGCACTGTCCTCTGCTGTTCTTTACGGATTCGCTCTGTGCTGATGTGTCAGGAAACATCACACGGCTAGTAGCGCTCGACTCCGCCTGCGTTTTGAAATTTATGTAAACGAAATCACACTTCCTGTGTCCTTTCCCAGTTTGCTTTTCCCTGAACATTTGGTGTCGGGACTTGGCCCTGTTGGTGCATGTTACTCTGTTCCATGCAGCATCACCCCTCGGCGCTCCTCACATAAACAGTCTCCACTCGGCACTGTCCCTTCCAGCGTGGGCGAACACCGGGTGGGCTTCGGTTCTTGGCTACGGTGAGCGATGTTTCTGTGAATCTTCTCGTACAGATCTTCCGTGTGCAAGTGTATCTTCATGCTGACATAATTCAGGCTGCACTCTTTGAACCCTTACCCTCAGAGATCTGTACTCGCTCCTCTGGGTTAAGGCACTCATAATCTAGGCTCTTACCTAAACACCACTTGTACACTGCTCGGGTCCACATTCATATTTTGAGCCCAGAAGTCTCCTTTGGGTTTTAGGTCCACGACTCCAACACCTCGACATCTCCTTGGCAGTCTAATAAGCACCTTAAAGTGACTGGACTAAACCACAAGCCCGATTTTCCTCTGAATCCCATTCCACCTGTATTCTCCCGATTTTTTAGTTCACAGCAAGACCATCTTTATAATTACATTGACCAAAAAAAGTTGAAATTTGCAATCATTCTCTCTCTCTCTCTCTCTCTCTCTCTCTCTCTCTCTCTCTCACACACACACACACACACACACAGTCAAATCCTTCACCAAATTCTGTTGACTCAGACTCCACAAGACACCAACCCGGCTCTTCCCCTGGGTCCAGGCCACTGTCTTCTCTCATCTGAGTTACTGTGGTCCCTTCCCACTCTGATTTCTGTATTTCCATCTTGTCACCCTCCATTCTACTGAGCTATGCATTTTTACTATTGAAATTTAGATCTTATTACTCCATTGTTCATTTCCTTCAAAGCAAAACCAAAGTCCTTGCAATGACTTCGAAAGCCCTAAAACTCTAGCCTCACTCCTTCTCTGACACACATTATCTCCTAATGTGCTTGGCTCATTTAGCCACTCCAGTCTCTCAGGCAACCTGATCGTCCTCTGAGGCAGCCAGAGATACCCCAGCCTCTGGGCGTGCTGTGCACGGAAAGGTGTGAATTGCATCCTGTTCGGAACCCATATGCAACATGACCGTATCTGAAGATGGGGGTAGGAACAAGAGAGGAAATGTCAAGGTTAAAGAAGATATAAGGGGGGCCATAGTCATAATACAAAAGGATTAGATTAGTGCTCATTTAAAAGAGACACTAGAGACTCCCCTTCCTTCCTGTGCACGTGCCCTTTTTCTCACGCCATGCGAACACAGCACGAAGGCAGCCTTCTCCCGTCTAGGAAGACGTCCCACCGGAAGCCAAACCAGACCTTGATCTTGGACTCTCCAGCCTCCAGATCTGCAGGAGAAGACATCTGTGCTATTCAAGCCACCTACACTATGGCAATGTTATGAGAGACCCAGAAGACCAAGACAGATTGTGGTGACTTGGAGTGGAGGGCTGTTGTAACAAATACTAAGTTGTAGAAGTGACTTTCCAACCCAGGGATGGTTCAAGGCCTGAGAAGTTTCGGGGTACGTGCTACAAAGTGCCGGGATTGCTGTAAATGTGCTCTTGTTAGAAACGCGGGCGTTACGGTGGTCCCGGGGAGAGTTACAAAGTAAAGGGAATATATAAGCAGACGCGGACAGAACGCTGGTGGAAACAGGCGTCAGAGGCCGCCCTGCTGAGCATGCTATTGGAAACAGGAGGAATGTAATCATCATCTCTCGGCGGCAAAGAACTTGCTGGAATTCCGTTCGTGTCCTGGTACTTTGTGGAAGGTGAAACCTGAAGAAATGAAATGGACATTTAGCATAGACATTTCTAAGAAAACCATTCATGGCACAGTCTGGGTTCTCCTTGTCCATAGCAAGATGCAGTTCAACCCTTTTCCACAGTATTCTTACCAAGAGATATCCCATCGGGACTGGAAGATAACGCTTTGTTAAGAACTTTTGACTGATACGTTAAAATTGTACATACTTATGAGGTATCGTGTGGTGTTGAAATACATGTGCACATGGGTGATGTTCAAATCAGAGTAAACCTATATATTCCTTCAAATATGTATCATTTCTCTAGGATAAAAATACTCAGACTCCTCCCGCCTGACCTTGAACGAATTAAGCAGTACAAACCAGTATCTACAGTCACCCTGCTGTACAGGTGCACACCAGAGCCGCTCACTCCTGAATATCAATTAGTATCATAATCAAAATTTCCCCATCTGCCCTCCCCCACTCTCCCAGCCTCTACTAACCAAATTCTACCCTCAACTGCTGTGAGATCAGCTTTGTAAAATTCCACGATGTGAGTGAGATCCTGCAGTGCTGGACTTCCTGTGCTGGATTTATTTCACTTAATGTAATGACCTGCATGCCCATCCACACCGTCACGAAAAACAGGATTCCACACCTTTTCACGTCTGAATATTGCTCCATTGTACATATGAACCCCACTCTTCGTCCATCCATCAGCTGACACGCATGAAGGTTGTTTCCATTTCCTGACTGCTGCCAAGCGTGCTGCAGTAAACGGAGGCAGATGGCTGTCTCTTGAGCAGACTGATTTTACTTCCTTTGGATACATGCCATTGAGTGAAATTGTCAGATAACAAGGTATTTCTAGTTGTAATTTTTAAGGCACTTTTAAAAAGCTTTCTGTAAGAGCTACACTAATTAACATTCCCACCAACAGCATACAAGGGTTCCCTCTTCTGCACACCCTCACTAGCACTTCTTCCCATTTACTCCGTGATGACACCCATTCTTATATGAAAGGATAGCCCGTTGGGATTTTAATTTGCAGTCCCCTGATGATTAGGTTTGACAAAAATACTGTTTGTCTATCTTTGCTTTTGATTTCCAGGCTTTGGGGTATTATACAAAAGATCTTTGTCTATTCAGTGTCTTGAAGCATTTCCCCTGTGTTTCCTTCTGGTAGTTTCGTAGTTCCAAGCTTTACCGTTGGTCTATTTTGAGTTGATTTTTGTTAGTAATGAGACATGAAGGTCTAGTTTCTTCTGTTTGCAGATACCCGATTTTTCCCGCACAGTTTACTGAAAAGATTGTTTTTCAATACATGTTCATATCACCACTGTCAAGGGTAGGTTGGTGCAGATGACGAGTTTCCTTCTAGTCTCCCATTTCTAAACATTCCATTGGTGTATGCATCTATTTTTATGCCAGTACCGTGCTGTTTTAATTACTATGGCTTGGTAGTATGTTTTGAAGTCAGGTAGCCAGTGTCTCCTACTTTGTTCTTTTTGCTCAAAATGGCTTTGGCTATTTGATTTTTGTGTGTGTGTTTCCATATGTGTTTTAGAATTTATCTTGTAGTTCTGTGAAAAACGCCATTGGTGTTTTGATAGGATTTGCATTGAATCTTTAGATTACTTTGAATAAGATAGACACTTTAGCAACATTGATTCTGCTGGTATTATGAACAAAAGCTATCTGTTTTTGTTTCTTCTTCAATTTATTTCATCATATTTTACCATATTCATTGTTATATCTTTCACCTCTTTGGTTAAATTTATTCTTAAATTTTTGTGGTTTGGGGTTTTTTTAATTTGTTGATTACTTGGTTTCAGTTTAGGGGTTTTTTGGGGGGGTAGGAGCTAGTATAAATCAGATTTCTTCTTTTTTTCTATTTCAGATATTGGTGTAAAGCAATGCTACTGATTCATATGTTGATTTGCATCTTATATTTTGCTGGATTTCGTATATTAATTCCGATACTCTTGGTGGGAAGTTATGGGGTTTTATATATCAGATTATGTCACCAGCAAAATAGCGACATTTGAGTTCTTCTTTTCTCATTTGAGTGCCCTTTTCCTTCTTTCTTTCTCTTGTTTGATTGCTCTGGCTAGAACTTCCAGTCCTACATGGAATAAACTCTTATTCCAGAACCTAAAGAGGAAAGTTTCAGCGCATCCTAATTCCATACAATGTCAGCTGCTGGCTTGTTAGACATGGTGTCCATGATGTCGCTGCATGTGCTCTAGACCTAATTTGTTCAGTTTTTATCAAAAGACTTGTTGAATAGGATGCCTTTTCTATAACTGTTGAGATGATCACATGCCTCTTAAAGCAATGCATTGCGTTTATTGAGTGTGCGTTGCATCATCCTCACATCCCTGGAGTAAACATCACTTGATCGTGGTGAATAATATTGTCAGCGTGTTGTTGGACTGGGTTTGCTGGTATTTATTTGAAGATTTTTTATCTATGTTTATTAAAGATAATTGCTTTTTATTTTTCCTTTTGTTGTTGTTGTGTTTTTTTCTGGTTTTGGCATCCAGGTAATGCTGGCCTTCTAAAATGAATTTGGAATAACTTCCCACTCCTCAATTTTTTGGAATAACTTAAGTAGATTTTGTAGTAATTCTTCTTTAGTGTGTGTTAGAACTCAGCAGTGAGGCTTTTTGGTCCTGGAATTTTTCTTTAGTGAGAGACTTTTTGTTACTAATCCATCTCTTTTCACACCTACTGGTCTTTTCTGTCTGTCTGCTTCCTGTTTCAAACCTGGTAAGAGGCACATGTTCAGGAATTTTCCCATTTCTTCTAGGTTATCAGATCTGTTGACAAATAGTTGCTCATTATAATCTCTAATGACCCTTTGTCTTTTCCATTGTGTATATTGTAATGCCTTCCTTTGCAACTCTGATATTACAGAGTTCAGTCTTCTTTCTTTCATATCTAAGAATTTGTCAACATTATCTTTTTGAAAAATCACTTCTTGATTTTGTTGAGTAAATTACTTAATTTCCCTATATTTGTGTAGTTTCCGAGGGTGGTAGTGTTGTTGATTTCTAGTTTTATTGCACTGTGGTCACTGTGGTTGATAATATCGAATTTTTAAAAATATGTTGAGACTTCTTTTGTGACTTGTTTTAAATGATCTATCCATGTACTGTTGAGAAAAATGTATACTCTGCAATCATGTAATTTTACATGCATAATAGCATGTAAAAATTAATACATGCTATTCAAAGCAAAAGAAACAGAAGAGATATAAAACATCCCAATAAAAACCCTGCACTTACATTCCATTCCACCCACATTTTTAATTTCTGATGTCCCATTTTACATTTTTCTATTTTGCCTCTTACTGTATTTATGTTACCATCAAATTTTTAATTATAAACTTTTTTTAGTCTTCATACTAAAGATATCAGTGGTTTTGCACTGTGTTTACAATATAAGAGCATTCTGGATCTGTCTGGATAGTTACTCGTTGCATTAAGTTTTACAACATGTGACATGTTTTTATTCTCTACCAACTCTTTTAGTTTGAAGAACTCCTTGTTTCTTTTTTTCATTAGTACATGTTTTAGTTACATTATGATTACAGCTATTGTGGGGAGTTGATACATGTACGTCACCTATCCAAACACCTTTTTCTCCTCTCCCACCCCACTCCCACCAACTCTCGGTCCCCTTGGCTTTTGTAGAAACCCTGTTTTCATCATTTTTCCTTTTGAATTCTCTTCTTTCCATCCTCTTTCTCTTCTCCTTCCATCTCTTGTTCCCTCATCCATTCAAAATATTTCCCTCCTTCCCATTTTTCTATTTTCTATTTTTCTCTTTATTTATATGTTCCGAGTTTCTCATATAAGGGAAATCATGTGACACTTAAGTTTGTGTGTCTGATTTATTTCACTATGCATTATGTTCTCAAGTTGCATCTATTTACATACAAAGGCCTTGAGTTTATCTTTATGACAGAGTAGTACTCCACTGTGAAAATACCACATTTTCTTTATCCATTCATCTGTTGATGGACATATAGGCTATCTTCAAGATTTAGCTTCTATAAACATTGGTATGCATGTGTCACTATAATATTATATCTTTAACTCTTCCAGAAAGATACCTAGAAGGGGAATAGCTGGGTTAATGGAATTTCTATTTATAGTTTTTATTTTTAGTTCTTTAGTTTTTGAGGAATCTCCACACTAATTCCACAGCGGTGTACCAGTTTATATCCACTGTGTAGGATTTCTTGTAGGACAGGTCTGGTAGTGACAAATCCTCTCGGCTTGTTTGACCTGGAACGTCTTCTCTCCTTCAGATCTCAAGGAGCGCTTTGCCAGGTGTGGTATCCCTGGTTGACAGTTGTTTTTGTTTGGTTAGTTTTCGATTTTTCCTTCAGTGCTGTAAAAATCTCATGTACTCTCATTTCTGCTGTCAGGTGAATTCAAACATTCTCACACGTTATTTTCTTTCTTCTTGCAGTTGTGAGACTCTTCTCTTTAACTTTGACCTGAGAATCTTGATTATAATATGTTCCAGAAGACATTTGGTTGAGTTGAGTCAAACTGCTGACCTCTGCCCTTTCTATACTTGGTTATATTTTCCTCTAAGATTGGGAAACATTCTGTTATCTCTTTGAACAATCTTTCTAGCCTGTGGACATTCTCACGCCCCTCATGGGCCTAATAACCAACATGTTTGCTCTTTTTTAATGTTTTTCCAAGTTCCATGGAGATTTCCTTTTTCCTTTTCATTCCTTTTTCTTTTTCTCCAACTGTGTATTTTTTAATAGTCTGTGTTCAAGTTCACTATCTCTCTCTTCTGTTTAACTGATGCTGTTTTGGTGCCTTCTACCACATTCTTACTTTTGCTTAGTGTGCTTTTTAGCTCAATAATTTCTTGGCTTTTTTTTCTTCCCTCTCTCTGTTATGTTTCACTGTTAGAGTATTAAATGGCCAGACTGAACTACACAGTAAGACCTGATCTTAAAAAAACAAAAACAAAAAAGAAAGACTATGACCATTAAAATACAAAAGTTCTTAAGACCTCAAGGGGAGGACATTAAAGGGATTGTGTTGGTGGGCACTGAAATCTCTGACGACTGAGATAGGAGTAATGTTGGAGAGAGTAAAACACAGCTATCAAGACAGAGACAAGCCCTGACTTTTCTCTCTTCCTGTGCTCGCCGAGGTGGGGCACGGTTTGGCTAATAGCTGTCACACTCCTTACCCCAGAGTGGCTGGGACAGC
>PVJO010021663.1:0-29569 GCA_004026905.1 Hystrix cristata | reverse complement strand
AGTACATGGTGAGAGACATATATCTACTTTTAATTTTCGACATGTGGTTAGCCAATTTTTCCAGCACCATTTGTTAAATAGGCTATCCTTCTTCCAGTGAGGGTGTTTGGCTTCTTTGTCAAAGATGAGGTATTTGAGTGTGTTTGGGGTTGTTTCTGTATCCTCCAATCTATTCCATTGATCCTCAGGTCTGTCTTTTGGCCAGTACCATGCTGTTTTTAATACTGTAGCTCTATAGTATAGTTTTATGTCTGGGACTGTGATGCCCCCTGCTTTTCCCCTGTTGCTTAGGATCGTTTTTGCTATTCTTGGTCTCTTCTGGTTCCCGATGAAATTTATGATTGTCCTTTCTAATTCTTTGAAGTATGTTAGTGGTATCTTGATTGGAATTGCATTAAATCTGTATAGTAGTTTAGGAAGTATAGCCATTTTCACGATGTTGGTTCTTCCTACCCAGGAACATGGGATGTCCTTCCATTTTTTGATATCCTTTTCAATTTCTTTATTTAGGTTGCTGTAGTTTTCGATGTAAAGGTCTTTTACTTCTTTTGTTAGATAGATTCCTAAGTATTTTATTTTTTGGTGTGCAATTGTGAAAGGTATATCTTTTGTTATTTCTTTTTCGGTGGATGTATTGCTTGTGTATAGGAATGCTATTGATTTTTGGGTGTTGACTTTGTATCCAGCAACACAACTGAATTTTGTTATTAAATCCAGTAGTTTTTTGGTGGAGTTTTTTGGGTCTTCTATGTAGAGTATCATGTCATCCGCGAATAACGATAGTTTAGAACAAAAGTTTAGATTGTGTGATTTAAAACACAGATTTTATAATCTTAATAAAATTTGAATGAATGACCATTTATATGTAAATAAATAAAATTTTAAAATATTCTGTTTTCTTAGATTTAAGTAGATTATGGCAAAAGCTGGTGGTTTTGAAAAGGGAATGATGTAACAGCAGGGAAGATTTCTTGGAGAGTTGTCTAATTTATAAGACAGGAGTAAACTGAAGATTGCCTCCTATGAAAACCAAATTGCTTTAAGAGGAGACAAACTCAAACATTTCCACAACATTCATAGAAATAATATATGGAAGTTCAAGACAAGACCCAGAGGACATAGTTACCATGCATCTAATAAAACGTGAGCGAATGCAGGAAGTGAAATAGACATAGTCAAAGAAATTTTAAGACAGTCTGTTCTGTTGAAGACTCAAGGATAAAGCAGAATGCTGAAGGCTGACCTACATTTAGATAAATCTTGTTGACATTTTGGGTTTTTAAGGATAAATGTGAAATCCCTTGGTATTATGCAAAACAATCAGATTACCTGTTAAGGCAGATCCGCCGAGGCAAACTTTCTGTGTAGCTCTCACTGGCTGAGGGTTGAGGATTTAGCTCAGTGGTAGAGCACTTGCCCAGCAAGCGCATGGCCCTGAGTTTGATCCCCAACACCTCCTCCCAGAAAGATGTCTGGTCTCCACAGATTAACCTATAAAGAAAAGAATTGTCTCTTCATAAAAGTAATTAGCTTTCCCAGCAGGCGTACACTCCTCTATTAGGAATAGTAACACCCCCTGCTCATGCTGCTTCCTCAGTTTGTTTCTGCCTAATGGAAGCGGGAGGCGCTTCAGCTAAATCTTTGTAGTTTTTTTGCATCTGGCCACTTCCTGAGGCTTTAGGCAGCCAATTTTTTACCATCTTTAATAAATTGGTAAACTTGTTCCGCTTTGAGTTGGGGTGAAAAGGGGTTTGATTAAGTTGGGAGAGCCTTTCATTTACTCTGCACAGCCTTCTTCACCTCTGGCAGTTATGGTTTGTTAGGTCTTTGCTTCAGTCTGAATTGATCTAAGAATTCCATGAAACTTCTGGCACACGGGTGGCACTCTTGCCTAACTTCTAGTTATGATTGCTGATGACTATATTTCTTTGATTATTTAAAAAGGACTGTGCAAAGGGATTGAATCCCGTGAATTCAGAGTGTTATCTTGGACCACCAGTCTTCAGGACAACCCCTGTGGAGAACTTACCTGATGACCTTTCTGTAGTAAGTAAGCTTGAGATATTCCTAGGTAAATGGATGCATCTTGAGACCATACTCTTAAGTGAAATAAATTGGACACACATGTTTAAATACCGCATAGTTTCTCTGGTGTGAGAAACTGAAAGTGTACACAAAGAATAAAACGTACTATATTGGGAAAGGGAAGCAAATGTCCAAATGGGAAAGGGAACAAGGGAGGGGGAACGGAACAGAGGACAAGAGAAATAAGAAATGGAAGGAAAAAATGGAAACAAAGCTTTTGTAGATAGGGAGGAAGGAGAGGGTGAGGGGAGGGGAATGGGAAAAAAAGAAGCAACAAGATATATCATGTACAGGTACAAATCCCCTATGATGAATGTTACCGCTATGTACATCTAAAATGTACCATTAAAATAAAATAAAATTAAAAAAATAAGCATTAATATACAATTTATCTATTTAAGAATTTAGGAGGCTGGCTATGTTGGTACACACCTGTAATCCCAGCACTCTGGGAGGTTGAGGCAGGAAGATGGCAAATTCAAACCCAGCCTGGGCAATTTAGCAATCCAGTGAAACCCTGTCTCAAAGTAAAATGATGATGATGATGATGATGATGATGATGATGATGATGATGATAATGGGCAGGGGATATAGCTCAGCATGAATGCCCTGGTTCAATCCTCAGCACTACAAAAAAACAAACAAAACAAAATAAATCAAAATCCCCAAAATAAAACAACAACAACAAAAAACAAAAAATATTTTCCGAATCTTAAAATGTCCATTAATTGATGATTAGTTAATGTTTATTTGTGACCCTTTATAAGTTAGTCTTACCTACATCAGTGTTTTCTACTTGATCCCAAATTTGTCTCCAATAGTTCTTTTTTTTGGTACTTTTTTTTTTTTTTATTACAAGACAGAGACCAGGTTTATATAGCAAAGTCAGAAGAAATTCCTGAAGCTTGGGAAAATTGTTCAATGCGCATATTAAAGTAAAGAGCAAGAAAAGATAATAATTTCAGCAGCTGAGAAAGCAGCTAGTCCTGCCACGAAACAAACAAGTCCTGCCACCCCCAATCCACGAAAGCTGCTAGTCCTGCCACCCTCAAACAAGACTAATCTGCACCTTCAATATAGAGCTGAAGTTATTCAGAGGAAGAGGCACTTGTTTCTTTCTTATAGTTCTAGGCTTCAAATCTACCATCATGTCAGACAAGCACATACTGTGTTTTGGGAGAGACAGTATCATTGCTTTGTGGCTCTGCCTTGTCGACAGTTTCTGATAAGATCTTTTCATGCTAATTCCTCTTTTAGCCAAAATCAAATAAAATATCTGGCACTGAGGCAGTTGAGACAGAATTCCCTAAAGAAGCATTTGCCTATCAGGTCCCATTGATTTCTTTGTGCCCACTTTCTGAGAAAACTGGGTGAAGCTTTATCAGTCCCATTCAAGGTTTTGATGCCTCCATTTCTACTTTCTGTGTGGTCTGTTTTGTGCTTTTCAGATTCTAGGGGTAGATTAAAAGGAGCAATAACCTGTAGCCCGAGACCAATAAGAAATGTGTATGTAATGATCATTTCTTTGTCTAATGGATTCTCTTTCATCATTTGTAAGTATATGATTGAAGACAGCATCTTGGGATACATTGACATTCAAATCTGTGCATTCAGAGTCATGCTTAGAGCAATGGGTCACCCACCCATGGGGTCTCCAGGGGGCTCAGGGTTGCCAGCCTCTGGAGTGGTGCTTCAGTGGTTGGAAGAAAAGCTGTGATAGTCTGGATATAGTGCTGAGAATACCGAGGGTAAAGGAGTGAATCATGTAGGCGTCTAACAGCAAAGTCTTTGGGACCCTTGTATGTGAAATTCATCAGGAATTTTACAATGCTTTTTTTTTTTTAATAAGTAGGCAATTTTATCTGTTCTTGGTGAAACATCAGGGTCACCAGATACACTTTCATCCTTCTTGTGCCAAATCTGTAGCTTCATATTTTTCTGCTTCAACCGTTTTTCTTCACGATTTGAATCGTCACCTGTGTCATTACTCTAAGAGTTTGAGCCATGGAAACTGCTTCTAGTCCCCTCCCACCCACAGTCTATGCTGGGTTCTCTTGGGGTGCAGTGTGGCAGCAGTGGTAATGCTTTTCATCTAGACTCTGGCCAGAAGGGACTTTGGGGGTATGATTCTGTGTAAAAGAAGTTGATCTGTGACCAACTTGGAAAACACGAAAGTCAAGATCATTTGGAACTCTACTGATTAAGTATCCTTTGTTTTTTTAATTGTAAAATTTGTTATGCTATACCCATATTTCTCTAATGGAGTTTTAAATCATGATTCTCCACCCTTCTCTCTGAAAATAGTTTTCTTTTAACTTCAAAAATGGAGTTGAGATAAGATAGTCTTTGGGATTTTTATTGGTAACAAATTGCTGCAATTACAGTTGTTCCTGTGTATCTGCAGATTTTGTATCCAGAGATTCAATCAACTGTGGACTGAAAACATGAAAAAAATTATGTCTGTACTGAACATGGATGGATTTTTTTCTTGTCATTATTCCAAAAGTGATACACAATATCAACTATTTATATAGAAGTTACGTTGCATTAGGTATAAGTGATCTAGAGATGATTTAAAGTACAGTATACAGGAGAACGTGTATAGGCCATACTCAAATTCTATGCCATTTTATATGACGGACATAAGCACCTGAAGTCTTTGGTACCTGTAAAGGGTCCTGGAACTGATCCCCTGTGGTTATACTAGTTTATTTATATGTACACTTTTCTTATAGTTTATTCCTTGGGCTTTGCTTGAGATATTAGTACTTTAACTCCAATGTACATAAATAGTTGGTCTCATCAGAAGCACTGCTGTGCTTCTTAAAGTACACCTCCTAGGATGCTGAGTATCTTTTGTCTCTTTTTATTGAAAATTTCTACTACTGTCTCTCCTAAAACACAATATATATTGGTCTGACATAATAGTAGATTTCATGCTAAGAACCGTCTGGAAGAAAACAGTGTGTCTTCCTCTGGATTGCTGCAGATCCACATTGAGGGCACAGGTTAGCCTTTCGTTGTGTGTCCAGATTCTTTCATGACTAGCATTCTAAAGGCACAAGCAGTAGTGACTGCTTTTTAGCAGTTGAGATTGTTATTGTCTTTTTTATGCTCTTTAGTATTCTCACTGGGCAGTGTTCCTATGGATTTAAGAAATTTGAGGTCCTTTCTAGTAAAAAAAAAATGTTACTCACATGTAAGATCTTCTGACTTTGTTCTAGGAACCTGGTTCTTATTTTGTTATAAAGATAATACCAAAAGAAACACACTGGATTTTTGGAAATGCTGTGGAGCTTTTGCAAATGGGAAGGGAAAGAAAAGCTGGAGGAGTCAGGGAGGGAAGAGGGGAAGGGACAAAGAAAAAATTGGGATGTGTTATATACATGCACATACTCCACAGTGATAAGTGTACTCATTAGGTACTGCAAACACATACTAATAAAATATATTAAAAATAAAGAAACACACTGGATGCAAAATTTTGGTTAAGTGAAAATACAGTGATTTTTGTATTTCAGAGTATATTTGTATATTTGTTAGTTTTCATAAATTCTTAAATACATAAATTCATATTGTGTTTGGTGGAACATATATCACCCAAGTCAGTCATCTTTAGAGTTCCATAGCTTTTGGGCGAATGAATTGAATTTTCTGTGGAGGTTTTAACCTAAAGATGAGCTTAAACCAGTTCTAGATATAAGCAAATTTATTTCTGCCTTATAGTCAGTGGAATCAAGTTTTACTTCCCTCCATCCTTCCTCCTCAATTTTAGCTTAAGTATCTCTAGAAAAAAAGAAGAAGCTCTAAGTGTTGTGTTGATTTTTATGGCTGTATTAGTCTAAAGTAGGACAGAAGGATTTGATCTTTCCCATGAAATTAAAACCAAAACATTCTTTCCATAGTAAACTATAAACCACAATTGGAAAACCTGGTCAAAGTCCCCACACTATAGGATGACTCTTGCGGAGTTAAGTCTGTTTAAAATCCTTGAGTGCTCAGTGAATTATTTCCTTGCCTCTAGAATAATTTCCCTTACAGAGATCTAAATTAAGCCTCACTTATCTGAATTCAGGCTGCTTAGTTTTTTTGTTTGTTGTTGTTGTTTGTTTTGTTTTTTTAAGCTCTGATAGTCTGGTCCAAACCTTCTTAGCCTTTTGCTGGAGTCCTAATTCCTACACATTTCAGTGCTGTTGTTATCTTCCGTTGGTCTGCCTTGGTCCAGTTACTCTATCTGACTTTTGAGATCCGCCCCTTCGCCTGTCAACCCTCCTTTGTACCCCAGAAGGCTGACATTCTGGACTGACTTGTCTGGTCTTCCTTTTCCTATTGCTTCCAGGTGAGTTTGAGAGATGGGGGGCGGCAGCAGAAACCACAGGGTGGGAAGAGAGATACCTGTTCCGCAGACCCTCTTCTTGTTTGACTATATCGGTAGTCACAGTATTTTCCTGGCACCAGCTACATCCCCTGTTCAGCCGCCCCCTTGTGGCTGTACCAGGTCTCCCGGGCTCCAGGAGACACAGCTCAGCTCCTTTCCCGCGGAGGACTGAATGATGGTCCCCTAAACCCACGAATGTCGCCTTATACATAAAAGGTGTCTTTGCAGGTACGGCTAAGGGTCTTGAGATGGAGAGTTTGTCCTGGATTATCTATGTGGGCCCCAAATGTAATTACGATTAGCCTTTCCTTAAAAGAGGGAGATAGTGGGACTTTTGACTACACACAGAAAAGATAAAAGCCACACGAAGGAGAAGGAAGCAGAGCCAGAGAGGTGAAGGTACAAAGTTGGATTTGAAGACCGAAGTAGGGACCTGGAGCCTACAAATACAGGAATGCAGCTTGAGATTGATTGTCCACTAATGCCTCCAAGAGGAGGGCAGCCCTGCCCACAGTTTGATTTTAGCCTTGTAAGATTTATAGTGGGTTTCTGGTCTCCAGAATTATAAGAGACAAACTTTCTGTTGTTTTGGGCCTCTAGGATTGCGGGAATTTTTTCCCTTGGAGCAACAGGAAACTACTGTGCACTCCCCTTGCCCTTTCAAGCCTAGTGGACATTGTTCCTGCTGTTGTCAGTTCCAAGGTGCTTTAGGGCTCCCTTCACCTCATTGTTTGCCCTAAATCTGTCCCCACATTTGGAAGAAGCTCCGTTCATTATACTCCGTGCAATCGCCTTTTAGAGTATGCCACTTGTGTTCTGCTGGGACCCTGATCGATACACCTCTTTTCCTCTGCCAGGGCCAGGAAAATTATGGCCAGAAGTTCTCAATTAAATTTCGGTGTTTTCCATGAGGTCGAGGTAAATGGGTTTTGTTTTGTGTTACCTATTTTTTTTTCAGATGGATTAATTAGCATAGACACATTATCAGTTGGTATTTGGGAAAGGTACCACTGGAGCAAGAAACAAAAGGATATAAAGGCTGTCTTTTACATGTATACAAATTTACCGTAGTATCTGTGCCACTTTCGGTCTTCCAAACCTTGTACAAATCATATACATGTTGTCAAAGCGAATGTTTACTTTGCCAATCATAACATGAAAAAAATATTAAGCGGGTTCATTCTTCAAATGTTTCTAATGGTATGTGTACTTTTGAACATGGGCTTTCTACAAATGTTTTCTTTTTATTGCTGGCTTGTAAGTAAGTAATCAGTCTGGTTGTTAGATGCCATCACATGTACGTATACTCGCAAGGCCTAATGGTTTATCTTGTGGTTTTTTAGTCTCACTAAAGAAATTAAAAGTCAGTTTGTGGTTTTTCAACTGTAGAACATAAGTGTATTAAATGATACTAAGCCGAGATCCAGAAATAACCTATAAGTGGTAGAATTTCTGCCCTTGTGCTCTTATAGCACAACAAAACGCGTTATCCCTCGCAGGATTGATTTAATAGCTTTTTATAGATCTGAACCAAGCAATTATTTCCAAACCTCAGCTATTCTGACCTTTCTCTGCATTGTTGTTACTACTGTAAGAAGTATTTTGTACATAGTGCAAGGCTCTGAGCAGCATGGTAAGCACCCTCTGTCCCCAAACTCTAAGTTTTAATTGTTTGCTTTAGCTCTTCTCGTCTGAACAGAAATGTTTGCTAAGAGAAACTAAAACCCAGTTATCAGAACTTTCAAGGCACCTAAAATGGTCTTTTACATGTGTTCAGTGAAATACTATTTATTTTTCTTGTCACTTATGAGGCCCTTGATTGATTGGTTTTCTGTAGTCTTCCAAATAACAAAATTTCTATTCCATACACCGGAGTTGTCTTCTACCCAACCATTTGTTTTTAGCATATTTTAGTGTCTTTATAGCACTATTACTCATGAGATCATCTTGCTTCATGTATTTATTTGTTTTGGAAATTGCTCCACAAGACTTTAAGGTCCATGAGGACTGATCACTGCTCTATCCCTAGATGAAAGTTTGAAAGTGCTTTTGTAGGTAAAAACTCAAAAAATTATTAAACTAAATAGATATAAACAGCCTTGGCACTTACATGTTCAAATCATTCATGTCACGGGTTATTTTTGAGCAAATACTTTAATAACACTATATATTTCCTCTGAAAAATAAATTCAGTGGAAAAGAAATACCTTAGTATGTTAGGCCAATAAGTATGTCCCAGACAGATTTCATCATCCAAGAAAATCCAGAGTCAAGGCCATGTGTCATCCATCTAGAAAGTTCCATTGTTCAGGAGCCAGGGATAAATGCTTGTTACTACCAATGCTTTACTTTAAGCAATTTTAAAACATGCTATAACTCTCCACCCCTTGTACTCCCAGAGAGAGATCAAGGATTAAAAAGCTCCAAGAGTTTCCAATCTCAGTGGAAAA
Organism: Hystrix cristata; assembly: GCA_004026905.1. Taxonomy (NCBI): domain Eukaryota; kingdom Metazoa; phylum Chordata; class Mammalia; order Rodentia; family Hystricidae; genus Hystrix; species Hystrix cristata. Next base: position 20,656 of record PVJO010021663.1, on the reverse strand, counting down.
TTGGCTGTCACATGGAACGAGATATATACTAACTGATTTTGCCGTGCAATTGGGTTCTTAATGAAAGCAGCATAAAACAAAACTGCACCCCTCTGTATTTCATTTGTGTATCTTGTACCTGGAATAAAATGTAACTGCTGTAAATCTTTAAGTTGTGTTCAATAAAGCAATAATACTGTACTGTGCAAACTGACCATTTAGCTTAACAACTGATTTCTTACACCATTAACTTGTCCCCTACCTTGTCTTAGGGCTTTTTGCTAAGTGAGTGGTTGTTAACTACTGTAATGAACAGATTCTTTCAAGGGGAAAAGCATCTTAAACTGAGAGGTTAGTGATACTGCTGACTGAAATCTTAAAGGTGGCAAATGGAACAATGAATAGATTTTAAAGTTATTAATGTTTAACGGCAGAGGCATTGTAGGACCTCAAAAAATTGTTTTAGACATGAAATCAGCCAAAGTAAAGGCGTGTAGAGTCTTGTTAGGAATTTTCAATTGGAGTGTAACATGACAGATTTTTTAGCTGCTACTTAAAAAGTCTCTGTAGTCAAATTACACGGTTTGGAAAATAGTGTTATCATTAAGCATAGCAGCCATGACATTTATTTTCTCTTTTTGATCAAACTACTCTGTGATGTAAAAATCGCTCACACATCCTCTGAAGAAATACATGAAGCTATAGAGATGGTCAATTCAGAATTAGAATAAGCTGATGGGAAGGTGCAGTGTCCTCTGAGATGCCCTGGAAAAGAAAGGACGACTTGAAGCCAGACTAAGAGCTGGAGAAAGGAGGGAAATATTTGCTACTTACGGTTCATCCATCTTGGATGCCAACACCAGAAATCGTACTGCGTGTTTCTGTATAGTACAAGTGTGTCAACTTCTGGAGAAATAGAACCCAAACCCTTCATTTTCTAGAATAAACTCCAATATATTATATTTGGAGTTTTTGCAATAAACAAGGTCCATTTCTTGCACAAAGATTCATCTCAGCATTCTTGGATGGAACAAACTATCTGGCAGATTTGCGGTGTGATTTGCCAAGATTTATTAGTCAATTGTTTCAAAATATATTAAGTGAAAACAAAACGAAGCCATAGAAGTGTTGGAGGAAAATGCCCACAAATCCTTATATGATTCTGAGGTGGGGATGTTCTTGAAAAGCTTTCTCCCTGTGGTACTAAATGTAAAAATCACAATAGAAATGTTTATGCAATTCTACTACTGAAAAATCAAAAACAAATTTTGGAATGCAAAGAAACTAAGTAACAAGGTAAACTAGAAACTGGGTAATAATATGTATGTGTAGCAGGATGTATGTTAGTAGTCAGATATGAGGGCATTCGCATAGAAGAATCCTAGCACCCTGGAAGACTGAGGCAGGGGGATTATGAGTTTGAGCCAGCCTGGGTAACTTAGCAAGGCCCTCCCTTAAAATAAAAAATAAAAAGGGATGGGGATATTGTTTAGTGTGATGGGCTTGGGTTCAATTCCCAGTATTGCACACACACAAAATATATATACATATCTATAGTATACAAATTATCTCTCTATCTATCTATATGTTTCTATATGGAACAAGAAAGAAAATAATACTGCTAAGTGAGAAAAATGGTTATACCATACACAGTACCACATGATAAGTATATTTGTTTCATTAAAAGTTAAATGATTAGGACAACATTCTGGAAGGCTGAAAATGAAAGTATTTGTAGTGATTACCTCTGATTTGCAATATTTTCAGTGTTTTCCAAATGTTCTAATTTATCTAAACCAAGCACAAATTACTTATGTAAAACTAAAAAGAATTACATGAAAGCGTATTAAATATACTGGGAAGATATCATGGGTGTCAGACTGCTGCTTTTTGTTTCTTCCATTTTTGTTTCACTTCTGAAGGATTATGGAAAATCTTTTCTAGTAGATACCTTTGGAAAGCACATTAAATTTTCCACATCTATGGGGACTTATGTTGATTCTTAAAAGTTTCTGTGGATAGGTTAGAAGATAATTTAATCGGGTGTGTAGAACTCCGCCATCCTGGAGTTGACAGGTATGGGACACAGCTCCTGCTTGTATCCGAGTATCACGGAGGACAACCCAGCAGTGAGGCTGCTCATACCTTTACTCACGCGGGTGGGAAATGGTCTCTGGCCATAAACTCCCTGTTCTTGCTGTGGTGGTGTTATCAGAGCTCCATGTCATGAATATAGTCTGGGAAATGATTGCTAGAAACAATTATATAAAAATGTGTCACTATGGTTTGACTGCGTTTTCTATATGTCTCATTTGAGGTCTACCACTGATGATCTAAAAAGGCACCAAATGGATTGATTCTTGCTTTTATGTGGCTTTCTCTATTTTTTTTTCTTCTCATAAAGGAGACATGGTGTTATGTTTACCTAAATGAATAGTATGGATTCCTGAACCTGTGTTCAAATTCTAGCACTACCACTAACTAATGTGTAAAGTTGGGGAAGTGAGTCACTTTTTTCTTCTTTGATTTCTATGTCTGTAAATTAGAATTGATGCTACCCACCTCATTGGGTCCAAACGATTAATTGGAATATTATGTGTAAAGAAGTTAAGTAACTGAATCAAAATAAGTACTAAATGAATGTTAATATTATTGGTGTGATGTTCACAGCTTGTCAAAAATCTTCCAGGCTTAAAATGGCCTTTGATGTTGTAACGTTTTTATGAGTAGCTGAAAGTTATTTCTCACGTACTTGGAGTTGGATGTGCTTACTTAATTCAATCTTTTCAACAACTGTAGGAGTCAATATTATTTCCTGCTTTTAAATGGAGATTCTGAGGCTGACCAAAACCTGTTCTCTTCTAGTCCCCCATGCTCCTTCCCTCTAAACATCCTATCTGGCTTCCCGTTAAACATCTCTTAGAATGCATAGCTGGGCTCTTCCAGCAATTCTTCTGGCCTCCTTCCCACTCTTCTGGCTTCTCTTCAGAGGGTACTTGAAGGGCCCTGAGTGAACAGCACATAATAAAGTTGCTGATGGTTCTGTTCTGGCCTTTTATCAAAATTCTAGTTAATAGATTTTGTTCAATTTTGGTAAAGGAGTTCTGCTTGGAACTTTATTTCCTCTTCATTTGGGGTACTATCTCCCGCTCATCTCAGTGGAGGAGGTTTGCTAAACTCTAGTTCCTGTGTCCTGCTGTGACCTTCATCTGTACCACCTGCCCAGATGTCGACCTATTGTATACCAATTGCTTCTCCTCCATGTCCGAGCTCTCTCTGCTCTGTCCACTCCTAGGCCATCCATTGACGAAAACCACCTGCTTACTTGGGTCTCTGCCTAATAGCTGCTGGCTCCTTCAGTGTGCCACTGGCCAAGGCAGTTTTTACCCCTGCTAGAGTACTACTGGATCGACAGCGTGCTTCCTGTGTTAGCTCTGTCAAGAGTACGGCTCCTTCCAAACCTGACCATATTGCCAAAAACAAAGCTCCTGTTCTGGATCTGTGGTCTGTTCATGTCAGAATCCTTTTAATTCTTTTAGTGGCCATGCCATCCAGCAGTAAATAGATTTCTCATTCTCATCCTATGAAGACAGATGTGGGCTCTGTGATGAACTGGATTTGCATTACCTCAGGAGCATTTTCCTATCTGTCCATGTGTGGAGACTAGGAATTTAACCATGTGGGGTAAGAGGCTCAAATGACCATTCCAACTCATATTCAAAAAGCCAAAATTAATGCATTTCATTTTAAAATAATGAAATCACTTAAAACCTTAAATTGACTTCTCAGACCTCAAAAGTTTAAATGTTTTTTAAAAAATCGCCTGTCAAAAGGTAAAAATGCCTACAGAAAGCAGAATGAACTAAATAGAAAAGTCAATTCTCCAACTATAGTGGAAAACTGCATTACTTGAAATTCTCTTGACTGTCTCCTATAAAACTGAAAACATGCAAAAATAACTTCTTATTTGCATATAAAACACCTACATAAAATTGGCCTACAGCTTATCTTATGTGGTAAACACAAGGAAAAGAAAAAAATACACATTTGTATGTATAGGTTATGTTGAAAAATCTTATTAAACCCAAATTATGCATTCCCATTCTGGAAAAATGTCTCAACGAATAGAAAACTATAGCCATTTTCTTCGGCAAAACATTGTAAAAGTTCACAAGGTAGGCAGCATTTGTCTATTTGTATACAGTCTGTTGGTTACATTGGAAAATATTTTATTAAAATATAATTTTTTAACCTTCTGGAAAATCTTGGTTACACTACTGAGAAAGTCCCTTCAACTGTAAATCCTCCTTCCCCATTTTCACTATAATTGTTATTTTTAGTTCTGGTTTATAACATATAACATTTACATTCCTTGTGTGTATTTAGTACATGTACATAACACATTTTAAATCTTTTTAAAGTGCAAAAAAAGATATTTCTTGTTTACTAGAGTATATGTTGAAATTTTTCTGTTTTTAAAATTATTTGGGGGCTGGGGATTCAGCTCAGTGGTTACGGTGCTTGCCTTGCAAGCACAAGGCCCTGAGTTCCATCTCCAGCACCAAAACTTATCTTATTATTTTACTATAGTATCAATACAGAAAATTACACAACTTGAAAGTACATAGTATGACAAATTTCACACTGCAAATCCAAAACATCTATACAGAATAAGAAAAAAAATTAAACATTGGTCTTACCTCAAAACGGTCATCTTACACCTTCCTTAAAGAAGCTCCTACCTCCACTCTTATCAAAAAAAGGAAAGAAAAGACCCAAATCCATGCAACAAAAAAATGAAAGGGGTAAAGTGACAACCAACCCTACGGAAATCCAAAGGATCATCAGCACCTACTTCAAGAACCTATACTCAAACAAGATGGAAAACACTGAGGAAATAGACAGATTCTTAGAAACATATGAAGTACCAAAACTGAATCAAGAAGACATAAGAGGGCTGGGGATTTAGCTCAGTGATTAGAGTGCTTGCCTTGCAAGCACAAGGGCCTGAGTTCGATCCCCGGCACCACAAAAAAAAAAAAAAAAGAAGACATAAGAATACTAAATAACCCAGTATCAGTCATTGAAGTGTACTCATGAGTGACTATTTCACTTAAGAGTATGTTCTCAAGGTGCATCCATTTACCTACAAATGATTCTAGTTTATCCTTTTTTACGGCAGAGTAGTACTCCACAGTGTAGAAAATAGCCATTCCTCAGTTGTTGGGCATTCGGGTTATTTCCAAGACTTAGCTAGAAGTCGAGTGAACAAGGTGGATGAGGACACATGATAACGTTTTTACCAGCCTCCTTTCTGTTGAATGGCACTTTGCGGCAACATTCGCTGTGTAGTTTATCAGACCTCATAAAGACATTCACAAAAGAGGGATTACAGAACTGCTTCAGAAAGTGGCAAGAATGGTGGGATAAGTGTGTCTGAAGTGAGGAGGATTAATGACAATGTGTCTTTTACTGTAATGATTTTTTTTTTTTTTTTTGGGTGCTGGGGATCGAACTCGGGGCCTTGTGCTTGCTAGGAAATTGCTCTACCACTGAGCTAAATCCCCAACCTCTGCGATGAATATTTTTTAAAAAATCAGGCATTCATCAGATTATTGGATCACCCTTTGTATGCATGTTAACTATATTATACAATTTATACGTGGCCCAAGAAAATTCCTTTTTGCTCAGAATGGCTTGAGGAAGCCAAAAGGTCGGACACCCTTTCTCTAGAGCAGTGGTGGTGAACCTATGGCATGCATGCCGCAGCAGGCTGTTTGTATCATTGAAAGCTCTAAAAGATTCACCATTACTGTCCTAGAGTATAATCTTCTCCTTTAGTGAATGCCTAGGAAGGGAAATTTTATTGTGGTAGCTAGTTGCTACCTGAAAGAATACAGAAAGCCTAGCTTTAAAGAAAAGAAATAGTGAGGTAAGTTTTAAAGACGAGAGGCACAATGGTACAAAGAATAGTCAGTAGGAGTATTGAGTGGAGAGGATGAGGGTGTCATGCGTGATGGGACAATAGTGGAAAGTGTTGGCAGGGGCAAAGCAATACAGTAAGACTGGAACACTATGGATGGTTTGTCAGATCTGGCCACCTGCCTGTTTGTGTAGATAAAGTTTTATTGGAACACAGCCATGACTATTTGCATACACATTTTCTTTGACTGAATGCCACAACAGCAGAATTAAGAAGTTATAAAACCTGAAGGTATTTATTATCAGGTTCTTCACAGAATATATTTACAACCCCTGAAAAATAGGCTTAGAATGGGCATGAGGAAGACTAACACCCCCAACTTCCGATTTTGTCTGGAAGCAGGAAGACTTGTTTGGCTACTTCTGCTAACATAGCTCCAACATTTTGTCTACACCGGTTTTTACCCCTTACCCACCTCCTCGATGTCTCCTTTCCACAGTCTTCGATCTATTCTCTACTTCTGTTTTCTTCTTCTTTTCTTCCTTCCATGGTATTTGCTTTCTTCTTCATCTTCTCACCCTTTCCCCCTTTCGGCCATCTTTTTCTTCTCTATTTTATCTACCTAAGCTTTCTGCCAAGTTTTAATAACCTGCTAACAGGGTTGAAATTACAGATCCAGTATACTTAGCTTTTAATGTCTTCTTTCAAGGTTAGGATTTCCAGTCCCATGTATTCCTTAGGCAGAGTCCAACCCTTCCCTTCTTTGAAGCACAGAATCCCACAGTGGACTTCACACTAAATCCACTCACATCACTCACTTTGGCAGCATCTTGCTACACCGGTTTATGTGAATGTCACCACCTGCCGTTTAAATAATGGACAATTTCACTGGCTCAGCATAGCCTCTGGCTTCTATGTCATATTTCTTCCCTGCCTCCTATGAAGAAATGCCTATTTTTTTCCTCCTCCAGGTTATTACAAATCTAGTCACTATTACAGAAGCACAATTTTCTAGTCCCTTCTATTTTACTTGTATTGATTTTTAGCTCTATTTTACTTACATTGCTTTTAAAGTATTATGTGGGCATATTCATTCATAGAGGTGACTTGATGAAAAAACATTGTGCTTTCTCCTACTCAACAAACAATTCTTTTCTCATTTGAGGCCCATATTTTTAATTAAGTAGTATAGTGTTTTAAATTTAAGTAGCAAATGCTTCCTGTAATAGATTTTTATTATTACACATTTTCCACTATGATTACTAGCATTTACTATGAGCAATGAAAATAAGAGGTTTGCAGACTATCAATGAAGTTAACCCTAAATTTACTCATATACAACTTTGTATTATTACAAATTTTGGATTCGCATTTAATTTAGTGGTCATCTGCTTTTTGCTTTGCCAACTAGAAAGATATCACACAATATCAGCAATAATGTTTATTTAAATAAATCTTTGGACAGCTTAAGTTGTGAATAAAGAGAAATGCACAGAATAAGCAATTAAGAATTTTAATTCAATTTAAGGTAATAACAATTCTGTTTAATAGTAGGCTTCTGTTAAAATTGCAAGGCGGGACACATTAAAATGTTAAAGGGGATTTCAACTACTAAAACACCAATGATATGCAAGATATCTTCTAAATTGTTTTGTTGGAAACTGATTTTGGAGGTGTTTATGAAGAGTCTTAAATAATGATGGCTCTGGTGAGTGAGGAAGCCATGCGTTAATTTTGTGTTGCAGCTATTGGATGACTCAGAATTTCATAGATTCTGATTTGGAGAAAAATGGTCCAAACTGGCCATTCAGGATTTTTTACTTTCTTCTTCCATGAATGTCTTGACCTGCTTTGACTAATTCCACAAAAGAAATTTTTGGAGACACTGACAGGAGAGCTTCCAGTCTCCAGTATAAACCCACCTTGACTCTGAAAACCCCTTAAATTCCCTGGAATTAAGAAAAAACACAGAATATACTTAGTAATTACGTGATTTGTAATTTCATATTTTTTACTTAATTAACATTTTTGTATATAATTTTTTTCCTTACAGTGAATTCATAGAAATGGAACGTGGGGAGGTCAAAAAGTATACACATTTTTGAAATTTTTGATACTTTTTTGCACAAGTGTACATTAGAAAATATGTAACAATTTATAATCATGGGGTATTGGATGAGATCCTATTCCCTACTTCCCACTATCATCCAGCCTCCAACACTTAACATTTTTTAAAATTTATTTTATTTTAATGGTACATTTTAGATGTACATAGTGATAACATTCATCATAGGGGATTTGTACCTGTACATGATATTATCTTGTTGCTTCTTTTTTTTCCCATTCCCCTCCCCTCCCTTCACCCCCTCCTCCCTCCTTATTTACAAAAGCTTTGTTTCCATTTTTCCTTCCATTTCTTATTTCTCTTGTCCTTCTGTTCCTTTCCCCCTCCCTTGTTCCCTTTCCCATTTGGACATAAAAATGGTAATTTATTTTATTTGCGGTTTATCTTTGATAATAGAAATGCAGAATTTTTTTTTCATATTTTTATATCACACAGTTATCCTTTATCTCCAATTTGTTTAACGTTTCTATCATTTTCACATCACCAGGCTGTGCTACCTGATTGTAATCTGTGCCTAGATGGAAGAAATTTTTCTAACAGGTAACCATAATGCTAAGTGAAATAAATCAGACAAAGAAGGTTAAATATCACATGATTTATCTTATATGAGAAACTACACCCAAAAGAAAAAAATGAGAATTAGTCACACTAACAAAGGACTTTCTAACAGAATTATTCACAAGTAAAATAGATTATTTTCCAAAGTAGTCAACTTCTTTCTGGAAGTGTTTATCTTTGGACATTCCTCTAGTTCCCGGGGGTTAGAATGGATTATTTCATCTGTTCCTTTTTACCACTACATTCCATTAATTTTTTTTGCAAAGCATTTTACAGTATGACTCTTCGTTTATTCTTTGGAGAAAAGGAATTAATTTTTGTTGACAATTAGTGGATACAGTTAAAAAACTTTGGTCTGTGGCAGGAAGTAAGAGCCCATAACTGACTGGAGCCTGAACTAAAATGTCCACCATTAAACTCAGTGCAGGGAGTCCTCTTCTTACATGGAAACCCACATGATAAGTCAGTATGTGTATAACTTTGCTTTCATTTACAGAACCATTTGAAGTAATACAGTAAGGAGACACCAATTGCAATACTCATTTTGATACAAAATGTAACATTAGCTCTTTTCCGCTTCAATATAAACAGCATTTATAGTCCGCTTAACACTAAAAGATAATTTTCTCCTAATGAACAGAAGAGTTGTTAAAAAAAAGTGTCATGATATAGGAGGAATGGTGACTATTTTTAATGGAATTATGCATGCTTGATTCTTATTAGCATAATTAGCTTTTTTCATGTTATGGGTTTTGTGGGTTTGTATTCTAGTAGTGTACTAAATCAATAGCAGCCTCATCAGGGTCTGAAAAAAAAAAGATCAAGCCAAGTGAACTTCCCCATATGGACGTAAAACAAATTGCCATAAATTAACACAATTTTTTTTTTTTGTACTCTTGTGGAACCTGAATTTACCGAGAATACAGCTTTTCCCAGAGATACAATTATATCATATTCGGGGAAGCAAAATTTACTAAAGAGGGTAAAACATGAAAGAATGTACTGTTGTGTTACCTTTTCTTATCTCTTCCCTTATTATCCTTATTATCTGTGATTTCATTTGAAATCCTTGTTTAAATAGCACAAATTCTTTTATAAGTTGAGGCAATAAAAACAGAAAGGAGAGCTTTTGAAATTCACACACAGAACACACTGAAAACAGTGTGCAGGCTTTCATTATCTACCAAGGATGGCTGTGAGCTGTATCAGAGTTCTCAGGAGGGACAGACCCAATAGAATGTGCATATAATCACGAGAGGGATTTCTTAGACTGGGTTATAAAATGAGAGGAGGGATTTCTTAGACTGGGTTAAACAATGAGAGGTTGGATGGTCCCACAGTGGCTGTCTGCAGGTTGGAGGGTTGTGGTAACCAATAGCTACTCCAAACAGCTCAGAAGAGGGACCAATGATGCAGTCCCGGTCTAAGGCTAACATCCTGGAAATGTCCCAGAAGATTCCTGGCTTGAGTTCCTCCCAAAGGCTGAAGAATCTGGAGCCTGTTGTCTACACACGATGGCAGCAGCAAAGAACACACACACTCAAGAAGAGGCAAGTGTCTGGAGAGTCCCAGGCTCCCCTTTCTGCTTTGTGTCCCACGTAGGCCCGCAGCCTTTTGGATGGCGTTGCCCATATTCAGGGTGGGTTTTCCCACTGACCCACCTGCTGATTGTCTCTGAAAATGCCGTCAGCCACACACCCAAAAGTTTACTTTGCCAAGTTTCTAGGCATTTCTTGATCCAGTCAATTGGACAACCAAGAATAAGCATCAAGTGAGATATTTCCAATTACAGTTTCAAAACACTCACTCGAGGCATTTTCACCATTTGGTTGGCTCTTGGATGATCATCTTCTCATATCATTGTTATGGTCAAACATAATTTAAGGGTCTATTCTGTATAAAATATATTAGTGTCATTGCATTTTGAGCTTAAAATTTGATGTTGTTTTAATGGCAATGATAAATATCAGAATCTTACAGTAGATCAGGGTCATGGGCTAGGTCCTGCACAAGTGTTGCCTTAATTTACAGTAATCCACTGAGGTAGAGGCCATTTCTTAAATAGATTTTTATTAAAATTTGTCCAAAGTTACACAAACTTACAGGCCATTATGCAAGCTTACAGACTATACTACATTGTGCCTTTTGCTTGTAACAATGAGCAATGTAAAGAACCACATAGATGCAGCATTACGTCACAACTACATAAAGTTACTGTAGTACCTAGTGTACATATTACTGACTCCAGAGACAATACTGTTCATCAGTATGATTTGTCACCACCCATTATCTATCCCAGAGAGCAAAATTTGAAAACAACAGATAAAAATGAAACGTAGGAAACTTAAAGCACGCGTGTATTTAGAAAGTCAGTGCCCAGGTGTACCCTTGCACCATCCCAGAAGCACAGTCATCTCCTGTAGCAGGTGAAGGAAGAGAAACAGCCTGTACCAGCTGCTGGGTTTTTCAGGTGACAAGAGCCATATTTTATTATAGTTTCTGGACACGTGAGAAAGTAAATCTCTATTGTAGATAGCCCTGCAAGTCCAAAGCTGTAGGAGGCTTAGAAAAATACGGGTTTTAGCAGCAGGTGAAACTATGATGACTGCACTAAAAGTCTGATGTTGAATTATTTCTAAGTTTGTGAAACATGACATTAGCCATGGGTCAATCATGTTTCAACCTTGGAAAAGATGGAAAAGATATTTTGTTCCCAGGTTCCATCCCATTATCCTGTTTGTACTGTAGAATCACAGAGTTGGTACACTGAGTAGAAAATGACACAGACTTTGGTTGTCATTATCTATATTTGGTTGAAGTTCAAAGTTGCAGGAAGATAAGATGCATAGTAAATGGCCTGCAACAATTCTCTGGAGCACAATGTCATGGTCTTTTGGGGTCTGTTTCGCTGGAATCAGGCAATATATACCAAAGCAATGTTTGGGAACGTTGTACACAGAGGGCTTTGTTTATATTTTTTCTGTTATTCATTGTCATGTACTCAGGTAATGTTCACTGGTTACTGTTCTGAGCTGGCTTTGGGCTGGGAGGTGAAGACAATACAAAGGGAAATGGGCAACAGTCCCTGATAGTAATGGTAAGAAAGACTCCCTGGGAGGCTGTAGTTTAGTGCAGCTAGGATATGGATGGAGAGAGACAAAAACATCCAAATGCTTCCTTAATATGACAACACAAACCCATATGTTCGATATGATCAGCATGATGATCAGAATCTTTGTTTCCATCTGGACGCTTGCTGTACTGTCAACACGGCCCACATTGGGAGTCTTCATTTGCTCTTGTAGCATGGCAAGTCCCTTTGAGTCCATTTTTTCCCTTCTTATCACATGTGCTGTTGCAGCTCCAATAACACACTTCTGATGACATCACCAGTGATTCATCCTTAAGTCTTATATCACTCGACACACTAGGCTACGCTGGCACAAATCCTCCTTGCATTTCAAATCCTAATGTGAAAACTAGTGTCAAATACTTCAAGGAGGAAACAACCCCAGGAGACTTAGGTGATAATATTATTCAGTGATACCCATTGAGAGCATTTATCTAATCAAAACAAAAGACATAACACCTGGTAAGCATCTCTCACTCTCCCCAGCTGGTGCAGACGGAGGCAGCAGCTTGGTCTCTGACATGGCTGAGGGGCCCTGAGTGCACTTTAAGCCGGAGAGGCGAGGGAAGGAGAAAGCCAGACTAGCGAAGCCCAGTGAGGTCTCACGGCTTCCTGGCAAGTCACTTTGATGAGCTGTGTCTTTGAAGTACATCCTTTCATATTGGGCATGCTTCTCCACCAGTCTCTTTATCGGCCCCTGTCAGAAGGACAGTCCTCGATAATTACTCCTCCGAGGGAGTCGTAGAGAAGTGATCCACGCAAGGAAGAAAACAGACACAGGGAGACTGAGCGAACAAAGACATTAGAATTGGGCAGCAAACTGTCATTTGAATCCACCTTGACTATATTTTAGTTGAGATATGCACTGCAAAAATAAACAGGATTTGGCACTAGAAGGATTTTTTAAAATGTAAGAAAAGGGCCTGTGGATTTAGCTCAGTGGTTAGAATGCTTGCTTAGCAAATGCAAGGCCCTGAGTTCGATCCTGGCACAGACAAACAAAAAAAGTAAGAAAAAAGGCATTTCATAATTTTATCTCTAGATTCTTGGGCCTATTTGATGTTGACTAGAATGTTGTTTTCTTTTCTTTTTCTTTTTGTCTTTTAAGATTCCATTTAAAAAGAATCTTAGCGTATGCTCTAGTGTTTTTATTTTACTCATTTTAGAAACTCTTTTAGACTATGTAGGTGTACCATTGCCAGTACCTTCATCTCTGAAATGGGGTTAACAAAGTTATTATGAAGGGAAAATGAGCCAGTATTTGTAAAGTGCTTAAAATTATGCCTTGGAAAATAAATGCTTTGTATTTGTTAAATAGAATAATACAAATGATTCAGAAATAAAATATAAAAATAGAATAAAGGAAAAATAAAAAATGCTATTGTAAGTTAAGCTTGTCAGTTATCATTTAATCCTGAACCATGTTTAACTATTTCTAAAATTAGAATAATTACTCTAGGGAAGTCACTGTTATTTCTGGAGCCTCTTGCCATGTTTGGATAATGCTTAAATTGCATATGGTACCATCTCTTACAGATAACTCAGAAGACCCTATTTTAATTGTTCCCCATCTCCAGGTTTTGGCTTCTGTGGTGCTAAGGATTACACTTGTCCTTAGCCAGTTAGGTTTTAGCAAGATTATTACACTGTCTAGTGGTTTGGCTGAGATGTGGTCCAGCATGACCAGGTAGTGAGTGCCCTTTGTCTCATTGAGAGTTTCCCTGGTTTAAAATGTGATGAACAAGATCATTTGATTTCTTCTTTCAGGAAAAAAACCTGAAGTTGTTTCAGATTCCGTGTACTTTTCCATGTTTCTGTTGTGTTTTCCTGTGCACATTTCAGAAGCAATGCCAGAATAAAACACTTGGCTCGACTGACTGATGGTCTACGTTAATCAGCACCCTTTCAGCAGACTTAGAATGACCCAGTGATAGATTTCTTGCCCCCGTTTTTGCAAAAGGCTCAGAATATCAAGGCTAGAAATCTATCCAGGGATGGGGAGACCACTGTTATTCAGAGGTCACATCACTGCTATTCACAGGTTATTGCCTTGCACTTCAGTTTATGGCTACTATTTAGGTTGTAGGAATTGGTACTAACCATTTGCTATTGTAGATGGATATTGGCTAAAAGCCCGGCTTAGGGTTTGCGAAATAATTGGAGTGTCCTAGTTACCAAGCCAACCAAATTTTAAAGTTTCCAGACAAGGTGTCTACAGTAAATTAGGGTCTCAGTACAGAGAAAACTGTAATAGTTCTGTGCATCAAAACCCTTGAGACTATGTCTAGTCCATCTGAAAAGAAGAAGCTGTGGCCACTTACAGTCCTTAGGTTGCTAATTCAGAAGCAAAGACAGTACATTTTTTTACTTTGTAATATTTTGGACAACAGTTAAGTGTAATTTAAAGACTCAGTTTCTCTTCTATGTACACATCTAAGGATATGCTAATATATGAACTAAATCATGTTATACCTTTGTGGTCTACCTAATGTTTCAGTAACCTGACCAATTATTTTGTGAAATGTCATTCCCTTCTGGCACTAATATTCTGGAGGTGATCCAGTGTTTTACATATCTATTGGATATACAATTTCGTTCACATTGATCACTTGTTTGAAGTAGCGTTTATCAGGTCTTCTCCTTCTAGTTACTTTTCTCAACTTCGGCATTAATAAGTATTTTATAAAAAAGTATTCTGATACTATGTAAATATTCTATTTGTGTTAAACTTTCCCTTGCTTTCACTTATTTATATCTCTATCTATTTATTTTAGTTACTTTCCTGTTGCTGAGACAAAATACCTGGCACCCAAAGTTAAAGGACAAAAGGTTTATTTTGGGTAACAGTTTGTAGAGGTTTCAGTTCATAATTGGCTGGTTCCAAGGCAGGGTGGCATGGCAGAGGAGAAACAGTCTGTGGCAGGGCAGGCAGGAAGCGGTGAAACAGCAACATCAAGCCTTGTTCCCATTTATCGCATCTAAGCTACAATCCTATTAGTTGGTGCCACTCACACCCAGGGAAGGCCTTCCTATTAACCGTACCCAGCAGTGGAGTAATTCGGTTATCACACAGCCTTAATCCATATTCACACACCCTAGATCCAGCCACCTCTGAAAAGCCACACCTATGAGTGCATGAGGCTTGAGGGGGGCAGCTAGATAAAAGCCATAACAGTATTCATGGTTTCTTATTTTATTTAATGGTTTATAATACATCACTATTATTATATATTCTTGTGCTAAAATATTTCCAATTTTTCCACTGGCTTGTGTAATTTTGACAAGTCTGCATCACTTTTTGAGTACTTCCTTGTTTACTTTACAAGATGTTCTTGATTTACCTTTACTTTCCCTGCCCCAGCCCAGGTATCAGCTTTCTCTACAGATTTCTGGTTCCTTGTAGTGGAAAATAATATTCAGAAGCCAAGATCTGGGCACTAAGTGTGCTCATTGCTTTTGGGGTATCACTCTTCCTAGTCCTTTCAATGGAAGAATGAACACATTCACACAACTTGTTTTTTATTATGTTGCTCTATCTCAAGTTACTTAACTAGCTATTGAAAACCATGCGTTCACATTGATACTAGCAATTTCAATTCAGCTCTGCAAGTTTGTCTTAGTTCTAGTTCTCACATTTTGTATCTGTAACACTTCTTTTATATGATCAACACTTGACACCTGCAGGCTCTCATCTCCAGATTCAACCACGTTCTAATTTATTTGTTGTAAATTCAGCCTAGAATTTACAACAAATGAAAAAAATTGTACTGAATATGTACCTACTTTTTCTAATTATTTGTCAATCAATACAATAGAATAACTATTTACATAGCATTTGCATTATTTTAGCTATTGTAAGTATTATAGAGATGATTTAAAATATACAGGAAGTCATGTGTAGGTTATACATAAATACTGTGCCTTTTTATGGAAGGGGCTTCATATAAGTGGATTTGATATCAGTGGATGGGATAGGATGATGGTCCTGTGTTCGCATGCATGTGTGTGTGTGTGTCCTGGAAATAATCCTCTGTAGATAATGAGAGACTACTGTACTTAAAATTCTAAAGGATCATCTGCAACTATAATAAACACATGGAGAGTCAATCCACTTGTGAGCTGTCTGTTAAAAGCCTCAGATTATAATCAATCCAAAATCTGTAGCTCAGCTTCCTTGTATAAAAATGTTGATAAAGGGTTTAAAAGGGAGATACCTGTAATAGAACTATCGTTCAGCTGAGTGGAGTTGATTGAATCCAGTTAAATTCTAGGCAAAACTTACAATACCAACCAAAAGGTCTTTTAATTTTTGGTTGTTTTTATTTGAAAAGAGACTACAGAGTATTCAAAAATTTATCTACCCGCTGCAGATGAATGAAATTACTCATTTTAAACACAAAGCCAAAGTTCTACTCCTTGCTTACTATGAGTGATCATTTCATCAGTCTTTGACGATACACTTGTAAGGAAAATCTAGGTTGTGTGGTTGTCTAGGGTCAGTCCCAGCCTTGAGATCTCAGTGTTTTCCACTCAGATAAGAATTACTTTGGCTTTTTATTTTTATGTTCTCTTTTACATATTTTATGATAACTGCAAAAGTAAACATCAAAATTCTTACCTAATTTTCTTCAGAAAAAATGTTAAAACATGTTTCCAGTTACAGAACAGATGCACATGACAAGCACTGAAAATGGTATGAAAACTGGCATTTTAGCCTGCACAATCACAGTTTTCACCTGCTCAGGGAACTGTACATCTCCGGCTTGTTGAACACGTTCTTAACTGCAAAACTGAAGACTGCTGGACCAAAAATGCTGCTTTAAGCATGCCATTTCTTAACTTTTATTTTACTCTGGGAAGAAAAGCATTTAACTACATATTAAAGTATAATGGAATGATGTTAAAGAATGAAACTGCTTTAGGAAGACATACACTGTAGAAATACCTGTGTAGATCGATCAAGATAATTTATATAACACTAGTTAATGTCTAGATTTACTGAATTTAGACAATCTAAGCCAAATCGAAATACGTAGTCTTTTTGACCATAGGCCCCTTCAATCCTAAGAATAGTTCTGTATTTGAAAGAATGTATCCACATTAAAACATTGTAGCTTATACTACTCAATTCACAATCTGTTGTGAAAAAAGTATTTGCTAAAAGACATCATTTACCTTCCTAGAAACTTCTAGTTTGTTATTACATTAAATGAATCTTTAAAATTGACAAAAATACATTCTACATCTATGTAAGAAAAAAATTCTAAAATTTTTGAAACAAAAAATATCTCCTGAACTAAAATCATTTTTCAAATAAGGCAGTGTATACCTGACATTTATCAAGTACTCATTCTCTACGCTTGCTTTACACACATCATCTCATTAAATTATCATCTGTACCTTAAGATGTAAAAATTTTATCATCCACATCTTTCAGGAGGGGAAAGTGAGTTGTGCAGAAGCCAAAGATCTTGCCCTAGGCCACGGACCTGAGAAGTGAAGACTAGCGATTAGAAAACAACTATTTCATTCTATGGTTTAGCTACTGTGGGAAATTTTATATTGAGTGAGGGTCTCACTCCTGGCCCTTTTTTCTACACTGTACTCCCTCACGCCCTCACACTTCCTGCTCGGCCTCAGTGGCTTCTTTCTGTTCCCCTAACTCACCCGGGCGCCATGTCCCTGTCTTCGCCAGGCTGCTTGCTCTTCAATAGGTTTCCGCGCAGACAACGGCTGCAGTGTCCGCCCCCGCAGCCGGTCTCCCCCCAACCACCTCTCACCCCACATCCTGCGTGGTATTTGACACCTTCAGCGCGCAGGTCCGCACCGCAGCCGGAAGCGCCTCAGCTCACTCGCGCCAGACCTCGCGCCTGCTCTGTCCGCTGCGCAGTAAGTGCGCAACAGGCGCGCATGCGCGAAGGAGGCGTCGCGACTCTGTCTCTCTCGGCGGAAGCACCGGGCTCTCTTGTGTGCTGGTCCCTGGGCCTGTCCCGCGAGGAACTCACTGCTTTTCTAGGCGGAGACGGCGTCCGAAGTGGCGAGGTCAGAGAAGGCCACTTACTGCACCACATGAAATCAGCCAGTTTGAAGTGCAGGTACTATTCTGGAGCTACCGTAGGAACGGGGGTCCCTGAGGCCGGGCCCTCCCTTGAATTTACCCCTATTTCCCACAGTAGCTAACCCCTGATCTCAGTTACAGCCCCTCGAATTGCTTTCTAGGAGTCCAAAAAAGATGAACTTGGGAAAATGCCACTTTTTATGATCTTACTCTGTTGTTCACACTTTTCAGTGAGACCTTACTTGCTGAAAAATCCATCCTCTTTTTCTCATATCAAAATTCGTATTTTGTCTGTGAAGGTTGATCTCAATTTGAGTTTAGGAATAAAGTGATTGAAGCTGCACGACAATGTGAAGGAGGACAGCAGAGATTGTTTTGGTCAGTGTTCTCTTGAAGGCATGAACACTTCGGTTCTAAAGCCAGAGGAAGAGGGCCTGGAGACTGGCAGTCCTGAGCGTTGGAATGGTTACTCGTCCTAACTTAGGGGCACTCCCGGGGGTTTTACAGCTCATTAGAATGCACTGGTGACTCGACCATTAAAATCAAGTGCTCTGCTGGCTGATCTGTGTAGAAGGAAACAGAAAACATCTATGTAGAATGATCTTCGCATGTGTGATGTATGTATGTATATATGTATGTAAAATGTATCCATGTGGGTAGGATGATCGTGTATATAGAAATATTGATGTGTGCTGATCTGTGTAGAATGAAACAAAAAGAGTCAAAAGGTTAACGAATGGAGAAACACTTTAAAAAGAAGACAGGCAGAGATGGCTATCTCAAGATGAGAGGGGTTAAACATAAGAGTCCTTAAGGATAAGATTTCACTTAGTTCAAGTCATGAAATTTACACATGATAGGTTAGAGTCTAGTAGCATGAGTGTTGTTTGTAGAATCTTGCTGTTTGTCACAATATGAAATACATGATATTCTCCTGTCCTGACAACTCTCAAGTACCACTTACAGACACACAGATTTCCAGTGGCTTGTATATTGAACTTCATGACAGTTCAACATCACTGACAGGAAGAGGTTAGGAGAGAAGAGAGGGTCTATCAGCCTCTTCCCATACATCGTCTTTCAGAAGGAAGAATTAGTGAGCTGAAAAGAAAACATTCCCTACCTTTTTTTTTTTTTTGACTTAGAAGCTATCTTTAGAACTTGCTTCTTCACATTGGTTCTCTATGATTTTGTAAGAAATACTTTAAAGCAGGTGTGTCCTACCTATAGCCCACATATGGCCCTTGGCAGCAGATAATGCAGCCCCACAAAAGTGTGAATTTTCGACATTATTATGTCATGTTCATTGTTCAACTGTAGGTGCCAATGGAACCCTGTAGAGGAAGGTGCAGCGGATTGCTAACTGCTTCCTGCAGCCACCGCACACAGTCAAATTGAAACCCACATGTATGAGATGTGCCTGCACATGTGCAACTTGGCGCTTGTCGATAACTATATTTCAAACTAACTGGGCGTATGTGCTTGTGAAGACAGACATTTATTATCAAGCAGACGGGTAAGTTTTCTTATTTAATTATTAAACTCACACTTGTGTTATTTTGTAAAATAATTTAATAAGTTAAAATAGTTGATTAGCAGCTGAGGTAGGAAAGTACACAAATATTTCAAATAGATTCTTTTGCTCATGATTTATTATAAATATGCTTGAAAAGTAAATGGTTACTTGTTTATTAATTTTTGGATGTGTACAGTTGCAATTAGATATTCAACTAAAATTTTTTTGATCATATCTCTTTGCTACATTTTTATGAAACCTAATTTCGCAGAAAAAATATCCCTTGCTTCATAATCAGGTCTTATTCATGTTATCACTTTTTGGCTGTACATTCACTTGCGGGCAACTATTTTCAAGGATGGAGCACATGAAGAGTAAAATTAGATCAAAAGTTCCTGACATGCACCTTCAGAACCCACTAAGAATCGCAACCATTCCTAGCAAACTGGGCACTGATGCGTTAGTTTCACAAAAACTTAGTTTTAACTTTATGCTCCCCTCCTTTCTGTTACAATAAAAATACTTAAAAAGTAAGTTTTGTTACTTACACACATTAACTATATTATATATTTTATAAGTGGTGCAAGACAATTCCTCTTCACTCACTGTGGGTCAGGCAAACCAAAAGGTTGAGAATTCATAATTTAAAGAAAAATTTCTTCGTTGCCTGGCCAGAGAGAAATGCTTTTAGGAACTCAGTGATCTTTAGTCCAGTGCTGCCTTTCTCATAAATTCAACATGAGCCCTGAAACAATGTAGATTTCCTTGACATTTTGGAGTTGATTGGGAATGGGCAGCCTCTCTCCAGGCCAGGGCTGTCGAAGCTGTGATTTCTATCACCAGAGGGACGCAGTCTATCAAGTCCAGGAGGAGCAGAGAATAAGGAAACTTGGAAAGCTAAACTCGCTCTGGGAAAGAAATTCCTTTATGAGCATAGCTGTAGTAGGATATGTAAGGAAAGAAATGCAAATAATCCCACAAAAGCAGTGTGAGATCATGCCCTTAAAAAAACATTTTAGGTCTGCCACATAATTTTCTGTTAACAGATGGTGAGATTGACTACCAGGCTATAGCTTCAACAGGAAAAATAACTCAGCATTCAGAAGCAAAAGTGAAGAAGAGTCTGGGTACCAGACAGCGCTGAATTGACTCCATAGTCCAATGCGCTGCTGACTGCCTTGAGAAAATATGGGTGCCAATACCTATATGGAGTCTTTTGTTTAGGGGAAGACTCTGCTGGGGGCGTGATGGTTGGATTTTGTCTATAGTATTTTTTTTTTTTAATTTTAAAACCTCAGTGAGAGGAAGTCACTTTACATGTGACTTTAGATTTTGCTTCTTACATTCCTACTTTGCCCTTTGCCTTC
>PVJO010021662.1:0-29420 GCA_004026905.1 Hystrix cristata | reverse complement strand
CTCCATCACTATTTACAGCAGGTTTATTTACAATTCTCCATGATTTCCCTTTCCCCTTTCTTTCCGTTTTTTCCCTTCCTGCTTTTCCCCCTTCCCTCTTTCTAGTACTCCTCTTCTTTGTATATTATCTTCCTTTTATATGATATCCATTACACTACTTTGTCCTTATTTACAGTTATGGTTTCTCATATCAGAGAAACAATTCGATGTGTGGTCATGAGTGTCTGATTTATTTCTCTTAGTAGTATATTCTCAAGGAACATCCATTTACATACAAATGACTCTAGTTTATCCTTCTTTATGGCAGTGTAGTACTCCATTGTGTAGAAAAGCCACATCTTCTTTAGCCATTCATTGGTTGTTGGGCATTTGGGTTGTTTCCAAGATTTAGCTATTACAAACTGCGCTGCTATAAACATGGTTGTGCATATATCTCTGTGGTATGATGATTTTAACTCTTCTGGAACGATCCCCAGTAGGGGAATAGCTGGCTCGAATGGAACCTCTAGTTCTAGTTTTTTTAGAAATCTCCATATTGGTTTCCACAGTGGCTGGACCAGTCTGCATTCCCACCAACAGTGGAGGAGGGTTCCTTTCTCCCCACAGCCCCTCCAGCATTTCTTGTTGGTTGATTTTTTCATAGACACGATTCTTTCTGGAGTGAGATGGTATCTTAATGTTGTTTTGATTTGCATCTCACGAATGACTAGTGATGTTGAACACTTTTTCATGTATTTATTTGCCATTTGAGGAACTCCTTATGGAAAATAATGGTGTGGGTGTCCATTACTCCCCAGACCCCTCTGAACTGAATATATAAGAAGAAATAAATGTAAAATGTCCAAGAGAAGAATGGAGTGGCCTGTGGGGAGGTTACAAACGCATGAGGGGTCTCATTGCATCTCTGGGACACGGGCTGGGAATTTAGCTCAGTGCTTAGAGTGTTTGCCTTGCATCTCTGGGACAGAAACCAAGTGGGTTGAGGACAACAGAGGGGGACAAAAACATTTTGTGGAGGGCGTCCTCAAAGCCATGCCATATTTGCCCACAGAGCGTCAGACTGGCGTCAGGCTCAGAATGCAAATAACATCAGTGAAAAGATGGGTCGAAAAAGGAGGATTTATTGGAATGATGTATTTCTAACAATGGCATCAAATAGCAAGAAATTTTACTTCTTAATCTTTCGAGAGAGCACAGATGCTTGGATTTCACCCCTTCCCCTGCCCGTGGGCAAAACACACAGTGCTTAGGCGTCCACCACCATCCTTAGGAAAACACCAAATAATTTGACTTCAAGAAAATTTAATGAAGTATTTTAGAAACAGTGAAAATGTCCAACTTTGGAAGTTGAGGTGGTTGGAGAAACGCTCCTTCTTTAGGAACACAGATCAGACAAAGCCCGACAGGTAGCACTTTCCTCACACACCTTATAGGAAGTGTAGCAGTCCCTGTGTCCTACTGAGAAACCATTTTGTACTCGTCCTCCTCATAGAGGGGTTGGGTGGACCAACAAGGATCATCACTCATGCCTGTCTGGGGCCTTGAAGAAGCAGACACCAACAGGAAGTGGATAGAAACGGGAAAGGGAGCAAGAATGGACAGGATCACACTTCTGATGAGGGCAGCAGTGGGGCAGGAGAGCTCCAGGCTGCAGTGTAAAAGATGCCCTGGGGACAGCAGAAATGTCCCAACCCTGCGTCTGTACTGTGTATATTTAGGACCGGAAGAAGCCAGGTGACAGTGTATTCATGTATGGCAGCAGATGGAGGCTGTCAGACATGCTTCTCTCAGTAGACAAGGGGGAGGCACCAGGAAGCAGTAACCTAAAGGATTTTGAAATCAAGTTTGCAATGAGTGGCGTCTGTTGATTAAGGCTGTGAGATTCCGTTCTGTCTTTGAATCTGTTGCTATAATCCCTAAAATGCACAGCATATTCTGGTTTAATGTTTACTGAATAAAAAAATTACTTCCTTTACCTACTTCCACTGTGTTGGGAGAAGATTGTATTTGTAATTATATTTTCCTCCAAACACCAATATCTGAGATATATATTATATATATATAAAATATATATAATATATATTTAAAATATATATTATATGAAATATGTATATATTATATATATATATCCTCAACTAGAAATTATAGCTGTTGCAACAAAACAAGAAAAAGATAAAAGGTACACATATTTGGAAGGAAGAAAGAAAATGCCTTTGTTCACAAATGACATGATTGTCTATGTAGAAAATCACAAAGAATTAAATAAAAAACAGAAAAAAAGAAGTATAACAAAATTATAAGATACAAAATTAAAATACAAAAATAAACGGCCTTCCTATATATCATCAATAAATAAAAATGTAAAATAAAAACCATGGTACCATTTATGAATAACACCCAAATAATCAAAATTTTACACATAAATCTAACAAAGATACATGGGATTTCTACTCAGAAAAATACAAAACTCTGTGAAGGAAATCAAAGAATTTTATAAATGGAAAATTTAAACTCAGGCACCTTAACATATTAAAAAATGTATTTGAATCTGTTGCTTCAGATCACAGGCATTTTGGAGTTCTATGAAAGAGACGTGTGAGGAAGATTATTCTAGCATGAACGTGCCTATTTATAGTACTTTCTGGTCCTCCTTTATAGAGAAATTGAGATGTCTTCGGGACAGTTAGCTCATACAAAATTATAGGAAAATAAGGCAGGAGGGAAGGCTCGTTGAGGTTGGCAAGAAATGTTTTCTCTTCTGAATAAAGTACTTGACAAACTGATCAAAAAAGTCATTAATTTTTATTGAACCATTTGCTTACAGCAGAGTTCAGAGTACAAAGAAGCAGCTGGGTCATCCATGTCTCCCTCGGCAGCAAGTCCTCAGTCCTAAACGCTCTCTGCATTCAGCTCACAGGGCTGGAGTTTCAGGCAGCATTTCAGGAACTTCTGGCAGAAAGCAACTAGTTCTTCATTCTTCTGACAAGATTTCTTGCATTTTCCTTTAAGTCGGTGGCATTTGTCATCAAAAAACTCATTCTTGGCTACAGAAGAGAAAAAGTCAACTAGATTATGCTTTTTAAATGTGTCTGCTTACCAGCTAAGATAGTCAAACAATGTCAGTGAAGATTTCTTTACAAGCTACTGTAGCGCCTAACACTGTCAGTAGATGAGATGTGGGAAAAGATTTCTCTGTGATATTTCTATTTCGTTGTTGTTACATATCATGAAAGACTGGGAAGAACAGATTTGTTGCCAAGCATTTTTACGTAGGCTGTGCAGGGCTTCAGGAAACATGGGCTAATATCCTATTTTGTCTGAATCTATTGGTTCTGTTAAAACTCTTGAAGTTGTGAGTGTGGGCAAGAACTTTCTGAGCAGAACCCCAGTAGCACAGGAAATAGTACTGAGAATCAACAAATGGTCTCATATCAAATGTAAAAGCTTCTACATACCAAAAGAAACAACCAACAGAGTGAAAAGAAAATCTACAGAACGGGTAAAACTTTTTGCCAGCACGTCCACAGAAAGATGACTAATATCTAGACTATATAAAGAACTCAAAAAATTAGAACCCCCAGTCAAACAATGGGCAAATGAAATGAAAGGCTACTTCACAGAAGAAGTACAAATGGTGCATAAATACATGAAAAAATGCTCAACATCGCTGGTTATTAAAGAAATGCAAACGAAAACAACACTGAGATTCTATCTTACTCCTGAAACAACAGATATCATCAAGAAATCAAAGAATTACAAATGGTGGCAAAGCTACACATAAAGAGAAATGCTTCTACACTGTTGGTGGCGATGTAAACCTGCACAGCCACTATGGAAATCAGTATGGCAAACCTCCCCTCTCCCCAAATTAAAACTAGACATTCCATTTGACCCAGCTAGTCCCCTTCTAGATATCTTCCCAAAAGAGTTAAAGAAAGCACAGTACAGTGATACATGCACACCCATGTTTATAGGAGTGTAGTTAATTAGAGTCAAATCTTTGCAATGGCCTATATGTCCATCAACAGATCAAGGGGTAAAGAGAATGTGATATTCATACACAATCACTCTGCCATAAAGATAAACATGAGTCATTAGTACAAAAATGGATGCACCTTGAGAAATAATTTTAAGTGAAAGAAATCGGACACACAAGCTTAAATATTTCATGGTTTCTCTTCTACAAGAAAACCATAAGTGAAGAGCAAAATAAAAAAGATAATAGAAAGTAGGGAGACAGATCTTTCTGAAATGGGATGGGATTCAATAGATGGATTAAGGGCAGAGGAAGGACAGGGGATGGAAAGGGCAATTAAGATGTGTTATGTACATTACCAACTCCACACAAGGAATATAATTACTGTGAACTGTGAACATGTAGTAATAAAAAAGAATTTATGCAAACTCATCAACAACTTCCTCAACATACTTTGAAAGACTGCTAGTTGGTGAGAGTGGAACATTGGCTGGGACTGGAAATAGGGGTTGGGACTACAGTAAAAAAAGGAATTACTAGACCAAAAAGTGTTGGCTGTAGTTGATAGAAAGTGGAAAGCTGCTAGAGTCAGTCTCATTTCTTCTACATCAGCACACTGCCTGTAGAGGCAGGCTCTGTAGGACAGCAGTAGGGAACATGTTCAGGCTGTCTCCCTAACATACTTATTTTGCATAGAATCCTAGTTCTGGCTTTAACAACTTATCAGTACCAAGCATAAGAGCAGCCTGTTTGAAGTTAAGGACAGACAACCCATCGGGATCAACATTTTGAAACAGCCTAATTGAGGTATAAGCACTAACCACACAGATAACATTTGATGTCAATATATAAAGTACATAATTCACATTTATGCTAAACTTGAAACCAGATGGGTGAGTGCCATGATAGGCAGTATTATCTAGCATCAGCATACCTGTACCAAGTATAAATCTCTCATTATTCTCAAGTCAAGAGAACTCTGGCTCCCACTCAGTGGTCTGTGCTTCTCTGTCCTTCTACACTTTAGGTCCTTTCAGTATTTATAGTTTCCCCCCGAGCTGCCCTAGGTGACCTCAAACTTGCAATCCTTTTTCCTCGGCCTCTAAGACTGCTGGAATTTCAGACCTGCACCACCGCATCTGGCCCATAATCATATTTTAAAAGATCCACTCACCTTTTACATTAAAAAAAAATTTCACTTGCTTTTAATTTTTGCCCTTTTTTTTGTTTTGCTTTTGTAAGTGAGCATGAAACCAGGCAACACATGGCATCTTTCATGTCATCCCTTAATTTATTCAAACCTGTGATAACCTTTACTAGATAATAATGGAAAATGCAAAGCATTTAGGAAGATGCATTGCAGGAAAGTGCTCTTCTCCAGCAAGTGTTCCCCACAGGCCCGCCAGACCAAGGGGGTCCTTGCATTTGGGGGGTTCACTGTGCCCAGGCATTCACGGGACGGACCCCCTGACTGGACAGCCACTTCTGATCACCTTCCCTACACAGAGACTCGTTTTACCTGGGGCCAGAAAGAAAAGAACAGCACAGAGAAAGAGCAACGTCTTCATGACTTGGGGAATCCTGACAGTTCAGCACAAAGTCCGTGAGAAAAGGGCAGCCGGCATCCACATTTATACATTTCTGCAGGCCGAATGGCATCTTGATCAGTGAAGCTTGGCAGGAATGAGAATTTTTCCATGCTCTGCTACACAGAGCTTGCAAACTTCAGTGGGTGTCAGTCTACAGCTCGTCCTTTTTCCAATTCTGGAAAGTTCCCAAGAGGGAAAATGAGGATGATGAGCAAACAGAGTGGGGAAGACATGCAGGATAGAATATACATGTTTATGACAGAAAAAACAAGTACGTGGAGCCTGGAGGTTTGTATTTCTAATGCTGACTCTGCTCCTCTGTGGCTTCAGGCTACTTGTGTGTGGCACAAGGATAATTACACAGCGCTACTCCACCTCAGCGAACAGCCGATGCACCCTGGTCAGATGGAGTCTGGATGGCAGATTCAACTGTGGGAGCTGTGTACACTTGGCAAAGGGATTGACCTGAGTGTCTAATTCATTAATGTTAAGAAAATGTGGATCTTGCTGTATGTTGCCTACTCAAAGTGTTACATGTGCTCCCATTTAGTCCCAGATAGTTTTGAACTTATTGGACATTGACTAAGATTGTATGTGTGTGTATGTTTGTGTTTTCATTATTAAAGCGTGTATTAAAATCTCAATATCCTTAAAAATTATAGACAAAAACACCACTTTCAAAGTGTGAGATCATTCTCCAAGAGGAAAAGCTCTCCCGTGCTGCAGACTCCCACCAACTGCCACATCCTTTTATTACGGTGGACTACATCAGTTATGTGGGGGCAGAGAACGGCCAGAGTGACCCACTTTTAATCTTGTCCTTGCGAGATGGAGAATAATATGTAGTTTTTCCAAGAAAATACGAAATTGAAGAGAAAAGCAATCTTCTTCATCACTCCTCTATTAAAAGATGAGACACCTTAGAAGCATTTGTTAAAATACAAAACCCTGAAAAACAGCAAAAGATTGTCGTGGTCCTGAAATCATGGTTTTCCTGTGCAATCTAGATGAGATCCTCAGTTTACTTCTTCATGTCCTATTGATATGGAGGCTTGAATAAGGAAGCAAATGTGAGAAAGGCAAGCCCTTTCTCAGAGGAACTCCAAGTGGTATAAAGGAAAATGACTTGCCTCCCAAGAACAGGATAAGGAAAGAGGGAACAAGAACTTCAGGTGGAGAAACCTTGTAGATGTCACTTCAGCCAAATGATCGAGGTCAGCATCACCAGAGACCTTTCATGCTGACATCGTGTACACCCTGAAGCTCTGGACGGGGCGAGGACACTTCAGCTCAGTGTTTTCTTTTCCCTGAGTCCCAAACCCCAGTACAGCCCTGTGAATTCTTGGGTAAGCTTGATTTCTATATTTTAATTAGTAGTAATGTACCAATGTTGTTTCTTGATTTTGAAGATTAAAAGAAGTTATAAAAGTTGTTAACATGAATACCTCAGGGAAGAGTATAAGAGAATGCTGTACGATTTTATAAATTTTCAGGAAACCTAAAATAATTACAAAATAACTTTTATTGAAAGAAATATTAGAGTATCCCAAGGTATTCTTTGTCTCCAAAACCACGTAATTTTTGTTAGTTTTCTGTGCACGTTGATTATATATTATGAATAACCCAGTTAAGAATGATAGATTGAAAGTACACACTTAACTCTTTTCCAAACCTTCCTCAAAAAGATTTAAATGCACAAGGAAAGACAAACTTCCTGACATTTTCAGTTGCATGCTACTCCTCACTTGTCTTACCTAGCTCACCTTTTATTTCTTGCAGAGTGAATTTAGTGTGCCAACAGACTAAGGTTGCCAACGCAAGAGACTTTTAATTGAGCC
Source organism: Hystrix cristata (assembly GCA_004026905.1). Taxonomy (NCBI): domain Eukaryota; kingdom Metazoa; phylum Chordata; class Mammalia; order Rodentia; family Hystricidae; genus Hystrix; species Hystrix cristata. Next base: position 22,017 of record PVJO010021662.1, on the reverse strand, counting down.
CTGTGAGAATAAAGAACATTTGCAGGGCGATGGAAGCCCCACTTTCGGTTCTCAGCTTCGCGTGGCTGCTCCTCTAGACTCGAGCCTTGTCCCCTCCTGCCTGAACTCTCTGAGGAGGACCATGTAAGCTCCTGGAGGAGGGTGTGGCTCCTTCAGCTGCTCAGAGAGGAGGCTCCTGTTCACAGCCTCGAAGGCAGCAGACCCGTCGGATGGAGTGAATTGTGGGCACATGAGTGTGGTGCCGGGCTCCAAACTGTGGGAGCCGATCAAGAAGGGGTCAGGACAAAGAGACAGTGTCACATTATGCTTGATGGGGCCACGACTGACCAAGACTTCATGAAAGGGGTCGCCCTTCCCAGGAGACTGTCTGCAGACACTGTTGTGGGGCCCCCATGAAGGAGACAGGGTCACGGCGACTCCCAAGGGGGAGGACAGTCAATCACGGCGGCTCATGTGTCTGGGGGCTGCTGCTGCATGACAAGGTGGGAGCTCTCTGGGTCAGACTGCTCCACAGGGCAGGGCTTGTTCGGGTCTTGTAGCTGCAGGGTTTGCTCAGCATAGGACTAGTGAACATGGGTGTGGTTTTGTGAGGTATGCAGTGCAGAGAGGTGCTGAGGAGCTGAACACATGCTTGTTTCAGCTGTATTCAACCTAATTGGAAGCGTAAGACTTTGAGTTTGGAGAAGGAGCTGTGAACTATGGAATTAAAGACGTCAGGGGCCACCTTGGGCCCATTCCTACAGCCAAGGGGCTCTGGGATTCCCAGTAAAAAGTTCTCTCCTGCGGGTTGGCATTAGGCAATCAAATATCATCTTCTTTTCCTGAGACTGAAGTTCACTCCTGATCAGGAGCAGCTACATAATTTAGTGGGCTTAGCACAAAATGAAAATGCAGGATTGTCAAGAACAAAGTGGCATTAAAAATACCAAAAATATAAGGCTTTTCACTTTTACTCAGACTTCACAACATGCCATAGCAATTTTCTTTGCTGTTTACTATCATCCTGTCCTGGGCACAGGGGCCCTCGAGAGGCAAGCGTCCCTCGGGGGATGCCCGCCTTGTCCCCTGTGGCTGTGTATGGCCCACGGTCTGCCGTTATCTCTTTCAACCAGCTGTCGGGCCTGTGTGGCTTGCCTGAGCCAGAGTCAAGCCAGGCATCTTCCCACAGTGACTGGGCGACTCCCAAGGACACTGTAGCCTCTGTGCCGGATGCGGCAAGGACTAACTTCGGAGTTGTTGTGAAGCTTGCTCTTCCAGGCTGCCTGTCTGCACCATGGTACTGTTGGCCCAGAGGAGGCTGGTGACCACAAGCCCTTGCCCGAAACACCCAGGATTCAGGCTCTCAAGCCCAGCCTCATGCAGCCCACCCACGTCCCTGCAGCATGGGCAGTTGCTGCAGAGCTGTAGAAAGAAGGCGGGTGGCTGGGGCTAAGTATATGGAGAGCAGAGCACAGGTGGCTAAGACCACTCCTAGTCAGGTGAGGAGGGGAAGGCAGGACTACCCGTGAGCTGAGGCTCATACTCCCAGTGCACACCACACTGTCCCATCAGGAATTTAAAACCCAAAGGCAAAATTATTAAGAATTTTTTTTAAATTATTAAGAATTTTAATACAGTAAGTGAAGAGCATTAAGCCCCCAGTCAGCAGGCGTATATGACATGCTTTCATCATATGCCCACAAAGCCATCCTCACACCAGCTATTAGAAATGTGATTGGCCTAGTGGCACACGCGTGTCACGCCAGCACTCTGGGAGACTAAGGGAGGGGGTCGTAAGATGGAGACCAGTATGAGCGACTTACCAAGACACTGTCTTAAAATGAGAAATGTTAAAAACTTTGAATATAGCTTAGTGCAAAGGCCCTGGGTTCCACCCCTAGTAAAACACACACACACATGCGCGTGCACACACAGAGTCTAAAGACTGACAGTCCACAGGCTCAGCCCTCTACTGTATCCTGTCTTCCATGTACACATTTATCGGCCTGGTTCCTGACGCTGAAATGATTGTAAGCGAAAACAACAGCCATAGAAATAGCAACACACGTGCCTTTTATAGGTCAGGGAGGGTTAATTATGAATTACTGGACTTGAAAAGAGTTTAGAGAAAAGTTTCCTTAAATGCACCTAGAAAGAAATATGACTGTAACAGCAGTAGCAACGATAACCGGATACTCTGCTAAGCAATCTATATACCTTATGAAGCTCTATCCTCCCAAAGACCTCAGGAAGTAGTTATTACCATTGTATCTTCCCTTTAAGGATGAAGGGCCTGAGGTTGAAAAAGTTACATTCTGTTCTAGGTCACGTACTTGGTAAGTCTGTCTGACTTCGTAGTCTTTATCTTTTTAATTTTCCATTTTTGCAATCCCTAGTTTTGCAAAACATCACATAAATATAGGCAACAGGTGGCAATAAGCATGATTTATTTGGAAAGGGAAAAATGATATTGATGTTATTTTGGGTACTCCTGTTCTTAACGAATTAAAAAGATGTGTGCATGACTTGCGTGTGTGATGCGATGTTTCGTAAGCAGACATTCAGTGTTAACTTCGTAAAAGGAATGCTACTTTTCCCTTCTCCTCACATATTTAGAGCCAATAAGCCTGAAAGAAAGAAAAGTAAGCGTATGCAAATGCAGGTCCCTTACAGGGTCTTGCCAGGCCTCTGCCAGCACGGCATAGGTTCAAAACACTTGCAACACAATCACCCTGGAGCCTCACCACAAACTGGAAAGCAGGCAGAATATAGGTAGTGTTTCTTACTTTTTCCCAAGAAAAATGCACCTGGAAGAGACAAGCGCAGTACCTGGTCCCTCATCCCTGCAGCACTCTAGCAGAAGGGCTCGTGAGCCCTGGCCCCCTGCTCCGAGCTGCGTGCTCTCATTATTACCACCAGGCTGCCAGACTCCCCCAAATACAAGACTTCTTGGTGCCGAGGCTATTAAGGTGGTATCAGCCTTTGGTCCCGGGAAATGGAGCATATAATTGTGTCTTCTTTATTGATTCACTTCACTAACCCAGAGCATGTCCCATTCCTTTCAAATATAAATGAGCTTCCCGTCCTCTGAACCAAGTCCTGCACCGCTGTTCTGAAGAGCCGCCCTCAGAGATGGCCCCGAGCAGGAAGACGTTTTACTTGGTCTTCACTTTGTTCTTCATTTTGGCTCAGCTGCCATCAGGTAAGTGAGAGTGGATGGATTTTCACGAAGCAGGTCAGAAAGCTTGACAATTATTTTCTGTGTACCACCCAAAAATTGAGAGTAAAATTCAGATCCTCACAGTGCTTCTCCTAGAAATTTCCTGGATCTGCAGTGACATATTTCCAGAGTCTAATGGGCACGTTTCTTCTGCTTCTCCTTCCCCTCCTTTGTCCCCTACTCCTTCTGCTCCTTCTCCTCTTTCTCTTTCTTCCTCTGTGACTTGGTCTTGCTGGTTACATGGTGCTGTCCTGCAGAAAGAGAATAACATTGCAACCTCCATCACTTATAGTTCCAGTGTTCCACGTCACACGTGAGGACACTTCTTACAATGTTATTTCTTCCATTGACATTTATTTCTAAAGTGTTTTATTTTACATTTAGGGTGCCAGGCCGGACTTGACTATGCCCCAGCATTTTCAGCAGGTAAGTTCAACACCTTCTCTGCCATTTTTTTCTTTTCCCATAGCTCTGGCTGTTAGTTATCCCTGAGTACAGTGCCAAGGTAGAGACACAGCAGGGAAAGAGTACTCGCTCGGATTCCACTCTACTAGCTCCTTCTGGTGCAAGGAGGAGCGATTACTATAGCGAGGATGGTTGCATGAAAACTCTTCAGCATTACAAGAGAGCTTTTCACAATGAACAACCCACAGATATTTTTGTATGGGGTCATCTTACACAGGGTTGCTTATTTTAAATATGTGAGGCTGAAGAATTTTTTACAGCGTTTGGATTTAGCACACTGTGAACAAAATTGAAAGAAGTATTCCTGGGTATTTAGAGAAAATTGAAATGCGTTCAGACAGCAGTTCAGGGTGAGAAACACTAAGTTTCTCCTAACTGATTGCTGACTCCGGTGGGGCACTTTTTTAACAGCTGTACGTGGACCAGTCCACTTAGTTTTCAGGATAACCCTGTGAGATGGGTACTATTACAACCCAAATAGTCTCAGACAAATTACTTCATTTGACACTAAACAAATTAAAAATGTAGGCAGATATTTCTAGACTGTCCATTGGACATGTGAGGGAGTAAGATAAGCAATTTACTGAAGATACCTGACCTTTACTAGATCGACACAGGAACTGAGCCTAAAATTCCTCACTCTATCTTTGGGAACCCAGCCATAAATACAAAACATCCCTCTCATTTACATTTAGGAAACTACGTGGTTTCAGGCAGGTATATTTGTAGTTCTATAACACATACATTAGTCTGTCTCCTTGCTGTTCACGTTTATCACAAGTGAGAACGCCAAGTTGGAGAGCAAGGATTGTGCTTATCTGCGGCTTGTAACTTTCCCCGACTCCACACTGCGAAGAGTAGAGTTTCTGTGCCAAGCCCGGGCTGGTGTTGCAAGCCGTCTTTCTAATCACACGTGCAAATCTTCTCTTTTGCGGTGGCCTTTGACCTGCTCCCCGTTCCCACAGAACACCAGGGATGTGGTCTCAGCAGCCATTTCTTGCACAGGTGAGGGCAGCGTCTGCCAGAGGTGCAGGCTCGGGCGGGGCAAGTGCAGGAGAATGTGCCTGGAGAACGAGAAGGTGGAAGGTAACTGTATGCTGAACTTCTTCTGTTGCCGAGAGAGGATCTGAGAGGCCGGCCCAGTTCCCCGCCTCGGCCTGTGGAGCCAGACCAGTGGATACTGGAGGACTGTCAGGGAGCTGTGTGGCTGAACCAAGTCACACTGTGAGTGCGGGTTAGCTTCACTCTCATCCTTTGTCTCCACTTTTTAGGTTCTTTATTGTTTGTATGAACTTTGAAAAGCCTGTATACATGAGTGAAACAGAAATGACTGCTTAATCAGAAACGAATTGTACAGGACGTTAGAGTTTGTGAATTATATTTTCATACTTTCCTAGATGGCTCAAGGTACAGTTATATGTACTCTTGAGGTGCATTTTGTTATTTGTATTTGAAAAAAAATGAGGCGCTGCCAGGTGACCCTTTCCTCAGAGCTGTGACTGGGAGCCAGTGTGCATCCGATGTCACGTTCTGTGTATCGACCTGTATGTACTAAAGTTCATAGAATTAATTGATAAGTGGAAGTGGCACATGCATCTATGTTAATAAGTTATAATTCTATAGAATAAATTATTTTTGTCCACTTCATTTTTGTATGGTAATATATATTAATATTCACTGATTCTAGTACTAATCATACATTTTTAAAACAACTTTGATATACTTAGTTAATGCCTATGTTATAAATTTTGCATTTCCCTTCTTGCCTGTGAAAGAACTGGTCGGAGATCAATTTGAAATATTCAGCACAGAAATGATTGTACAACTTTTGCTGTATTAAATACAATTTGTAGCTTCACACAGTAGAAGTCAAACTTACTAGTCACAAGACCCAAACAACACTGTGCATTTTTAACACGTGAGACTGATCGATATTTTGTGTAACATTTGGGCCTAGTAATTCATCATGCTGAGATTTACACCTCATTCTTCTTTGCTTGGCCCATAACACGGGCACCATCCTCTGCAAAGCACATTCTGCAGGCTCCCTGACTTCTGCTGGTTTCAGTCAATACAAGTGTCTGGTCAGAAAATTGTAGATGGGAAAAACAAGAACTCAAGGTATTTCACCCTCTCTACTCCATCAGTGGTTCCACCCTCCTGCTTTCATGCCAGGGTTTACCTGGCAGTCCCAACACAGCCTCGGCCCCTGCCTGCCCGCTGGGCCTTGCTCCTGGGCTCACGTCAAGCCCCGCTGTGATTCATCGCTCCACAAGGCAGCAGGGAGTGCAGATATGACTGTAAGTACAGCTGCCTCTTTGCTCCAGTTTTGCACGTATAGCTTTTCGATCACCTCACCGTCAGCTGTGTCCACTGTCCATATCAAACTGTCTCTGTGGAAGCAATTGATGTGAACCTTTCAGGCTTGGACTCTGGCTCGGTGACATTTTAGATTTAGATCTAGTCAGTTGTTACATCTATTTACATTCGTTCAAGTGGTCTTCGGTACATGTCTGAATGTAATTCTTATGAACACTAGAGTGTTTTGTTGTGTACACAAGAATTACTTCAGAGAAGTGGAAAGGTGGGTATCTGGCATTAAGAGTCCGCAGCTGAGAAATCATCTGCTTCTGGGGGCTCCTGCTCCTCAGAGCTCCACAGCGAGGGCATGACGAATGGCTCAGAATGGCATCATGAGACTGCCATGCTGTCTACACACTCCAAATACTGCACTGTGTGACTTAAAAGAAAATTACTGATCTGGACCCTTGCTGAAGTTTCTTTTCCTATTAGTTCATGTTTCTGATACATAACAATTATTTTCATTGCGAGTAGTTGGTACATGTATGTAAGACATATTAACTCTATTTCATCCCCTCCCCTTCACTAAATTCCCCCTCCCTCCATCTCTTGGTCCCCTTGCCATATACAAAAGATTTATTTTCATTTCCTTTTATCTGTCTTTTATTCTGTTTTTTAATAGATTTATACATTGGGTTTCTCATGTAAGAGAAATCACGCAGTATTTAAACCCGTGTGTCAGACTTACTTCGGGGAGCATTAGCATCTCAAGGAACAAGAAGTTTCTCATCTAGAAGGATTCATACATGTTTCTGAGAGTGGGGGTATTGGCTGTGTCCAGGTAACACTTTCTCAGTCACCCATGCACATCCAGAGTCACGAGCATCTCCCATGGGTGTCCCCCTGGTCACCACTGATGACTGTTTCTCTTCCTCTTCTTCTTCCTCTCTCTCTTCTCTTTCTTTTCTTCTTCCTCTCTTTCTTCTCTTTCTTTTCTTCTTCCTCTCTCTCTTCTCTTTCTCTTCTTCTTCCTTCCTCTCTTCTCTTTCTCTTCTTCTTCCTCCCTCTCTTCTCTTTCTCTTCCTCTTCTTCCTCTCTCTCTTCTCTTTCACTTCCTCTTCCTCTTCTTCCTCTTCTTCCTCTTCCTCTTCTTCCTCTCTCTTCTCTTCCTCCTCCTCTTCCTTTTTATCTCCATCTTCCTCTTCTTCTTTCCCTTTCTCCACCTTCTCCCGCACTTGTCTCCTTTTCAGGTGTTTTCCACCGAATGTCCCCTTCTCCCCTGAGACACCCAGTCTTTCCTGAAGGAAAGAGTCCTGACCCATGCTAATTTCATATTGAAAATTCAACTCTTTGATACATCAGCTACATGGACAACATTTGTTTCCTCGGGTCCACTTTTGTTAATCTCATAAGAACTCAGCGTTTCAGGCTCAGTTCCTGCTGGGTGTAGGAAAGGAAAAAGTCTCCTGAAGGTGGGTGCCTCAGAGTGGAATGCCCAGGAAGAAGGGCTCATGGTGCATCTGTTTTTTTTTTTTTTTTAAATATATTCACTGTAGTCTACATCACCATCCTATTTGCACTACTTTTACCCTATTGATTTTTTAAATAGCAATCATTGTCTGAAGCTAAGCATATGTTATTTAGTTTTGGCCTGGGGTTCCACTTTACAAATCCCCCACAATACCTGAAATAGAATGAGAATTCCTACAGAGAAAGACTGATTGGCCTTCGCTAAAGTCCCAAAAGACACAGGATAAAACACTAATATTAATTCCCATATTCCTACTTGAGATAATTGTCTACAAACACAGGATTACCAAATAAGCTGATCACATAACTTTTGAGTGAGTCAGTGTGTGTGCGTGTTACTGGAAAGGGAACCTGGCAACTTCACACAGAGATATACCCCTGGCACTGTTTTTGTTTATTTCTAAATTTTGAGACAGGGTCTCACTACATCACTAAGTTGACCAGGCTGGGTTCAAACATATGATCCCCCAGCCTCAGGCTTCCAGAGTGCTGGGATCATAGGTGTGCACCACTATGCCCAGCCACATGGCGTGTTTTTTAATTTCTTCGTTATTCACCTACTTGAACATGTAGACGAAGCTAAAACACACAGAAGGATCAGAGTTTCTTTGTAAACGTCGCAGCAGCTGCAATTGTGACTCGACTTTACCTCTCAAGGGGAGGGCACGAGGAAAACATGACTCACAAGAGGTGTTCAGATCTGTGCTTCTGGAAAAGTCAGCACTAAGTCCTGTGGGTTACATGTATGACTCACACATGGAGATGCCTACAGGGAGAAGGCCGCGGCAGGAGCTTCCTATGGTGGCAGGACAAGAAAGGAGCATGTGTATGTACAGTGACAGAATGACAGAGGCAGTGCACCTAGTGGTGTGACTCCTGTGGACACGGGAACATGACACAAGTGATGCATGGGGACCATCCTAAAGGGAAAATAACCACAAATAGGTCTGTTAGCACAAAGAAACCCGGAAGAACATGGTTTTAGGATATAACTGTTGAGATACATTCATGGGTCAACTGGGAGGAATATTAACCATTCAAGAAACTGCATTGCTGTGGACTGTATTGCAGGAGACCTGAGAGGACATAAACATTTGTTACTCCAGAAAAGTCACCATAAAATACTGGTGTAGTCATTTATTTTGCTCTACAACAAAACCCCATAAACTTAGCAGCTTGAAACAGCACATATCTCATATTCCCACAAGTCAGAAACCTGCATATGGCCTAGGTTGTTCCTTGGCTCTGATTTCACAGAACTGAAATAAAAGTGTTGGCTGACGCTGGGAGCTGATCTTGGTCACGAGATCCTTTTCCAGACTCATACAGCCAGGAGCTGACCTGTTCCAAGCTGGCAGCTAGAGGCCAGTCAGCATTCCCTGCCCAAGGCTGTTCTCATAAAGTGGCAACCGCTTTCTCAAGAGCAGCAAGAGAGTGTCTCTCAGACTTTAGAACTCTCCATCTTCATTTCACACCAAAAACGGAGGGAGCAATTTGATGGAGCTATGCAAATTTCTTGTGATTTGTGTCTAGATGGTTGTATTGGCCAAAGTTGTTCCTAAATTTGATAATGTTCAAAAATAATACAAGATATTATATTGGGGAGGCTGAGCAGTACATATACGGCCCTTCTCTGCACAATTGTTGCAACATAGTGTGATTCTATATTTATTTCAAAAGAAATATTGATTATAAAATTCTTCATAGACAACGCATAATTTTATGTTCCTATTTAAGCCCTGTCATTGTCTCTACCTTTTAATAAAAACATTTTGTTCATCAACATTTTTATATCATTATTGATGTGGTTAGGTTTACTCTACCAGTTTACTATGTGTGGTGTGTTGATGTTCTCTGGCTTCATTCTCTCCTTCTTCTTCATTGCCCTCATCGAATTATTTGAAGAGTTTCATTATAATTTATACCTTTCCTCACCACTGCCACTCTTTACCTTCTGATAACAGACTTCGGTATCACTCTTCATCCTGGATTTTTTGGTGTATGTACAGGGTTAATGACAATCCACTTTATTTAAGATTTGCAGGTAGATAATCTTTCTTCTGACTCATTTATGCTGTATTTGCTGTATGTAGGCCCATAATGTCATTCAGTATTACAGCTTTTGCTTTAAGAAATCATACACATTTCAAATGAGGTGCAAAATATCTCTTATTTTCTCTAGATATTTATCATTCTTGATGCTTTTCATTCTATTTGAAAGTATAAGTTTTCTTATAGTACGATTTTCCTTCAGCCTTTTCTTCAGAATTTATTTTACCCTTACCTGTAACTAATTGCTGTTAGCATTTTTACTGTTTTTTTTAATCTGAATACAGTGGGTGTTTATAGTACCTTAATTTTTGATGGATATTTTCCCTGAATATTGAGTTACAGCTGACAATTTATAGCTAGTTTTGGTTTCAGTTTTTCCTTCAACAATTTAAAGATGCTATTTTGTTGTTACCTGACACACTTACTTTATGATAATTTTATGGCGAATCAAATAATGAACAGACTGTTTATCTTTATTCTGGAGGCATTTAAGATTTGTTTATTTCAATTCAGATGTTTAAAAATTGACTATGATACAAGTAAGCATGAAATTTATGCTCTCTGGGGTGTGTTGAGCTTCTTGGCTTTTAAATTTTACGGTGTCAACAAATTTAGGAATTGTCAGTCATTATTTCTTTCCCTGGGTTAATTTTTAATGTATTCCATTCTCTCTTCAACCTTGAGTTCTAATTATTTATGTACCACAGATTAAAACATTATTGTGTATATGCAAAATCTACAACAGGATGTTATGAAATGCATATAAGCAGTGAAATGGTTACTATAGTGAAATAGAGGAACATATCTGTCATTTAACTCAGTTAATTTTTTGACATTCATATGGCCTCTCTGCTGGGTGTTTATTAAGACTATACAATTGAGTGATGGCTTTCCCGCACACATGACATTTGTGTGGTTTCACTCCAGTGTGCGTTCTCTTATGCTGACCAAGGCAATCTGAACAAATGAAGCCTTTCCCACACAGATGACACACATATGGTCTCTCTCCTGTATGTGTTCTCTTATGATTCTTAAACAGCATTTCATGATAAAAAAAATGCAGAAATGTCATAAAGAAGATCAAATATCAGTATTAATAACAGTAAATTTCAATAAACTCACACTCAAAATCATGCTGAATGGGGAAACAGTAAGTCAGTTATCCTACAATCAGGAACAATTCTAACCCTAACCCTAGCCCTAAGCAATCAATTGAAAATTAAAAGTACAGAAGCAAAAAGTAGTGTATAGTAACTGGAATTAACTGGAATAATTAATGTCACGGAATGTTTTTAGTCCATCAAATGCTAAAATTATTGAAATAGTAATAAAGAGAAGCTAGAGATGGCATAAAAACAAGGGATCTGGAGTTTGAGCATAACCTTGGCAGTGTGTATCTCAGTGGAGTGTCATGAGTTGCTCTAGCAGTGGTGAGATATCTAGCTTCATGTACCGTAGGGTCAGATGATGGAAACCATCATCATCCTGGATTGCACTAGTGTCTTCCAGAGTGACTGTCCCCAGGAGCTTAGCTTGCAGAAACTAACAGCACAACTGTTTTTTCTTTCTTAGCTCCAAATATGCAACTGTCTGCTTTTTTTTCCTGCCAAGAAGCTACTTCAAAATTATGCCAATATCACCTCTGAGTTCTTGAATGGGCCCATCTGCCTGTTGAGAGGTCTCAAGCTGCCTCATGAAAAGGGAAAAAAGTGGGTAGAGGCAGAGTGTGATCAAACCTGGTGTCCATGGTTAATGGAGTCAACCCCGGGAGCAGACAGCGAAGCCTCCACTCTCCCTGGTCCTCCCTCACCTGGCAGGGAGACTGGGCCTCACAGCTCAGCTCAGACACTGCTTCCCAGTGTGGCTTCTGCGGGGCCGCTGGGAGGCTGCGCAGGGAGCTCTGCAGTGGCTTCATGTTCCTGCAGCCAGGTCAGGAGTCCTCAGTTGCTTTTTCTTGGACTTCCTGAGTCACAAGAATAAGAAAAATAATATCATTTGAGTAAATAAAACAAATAAATGAAACGTCAATCTTTTGTGTGTCCCACTGCAGTATTTTTCTGGGAAACTTTCTGAAAAACGAATAGGTAGAAGAATCCAACCTGCAACCTACCTGTCCTACTTTGTGACAGGTGGGAGTGAGACAGAGGTCAGCTGGCCAGCAGCACGCACTAGACATGAGGTAGCTTCTGGGGTGCAGGCCACAGTGGCAGGGAGGAAATGTGCTTCCTGGAAGAAGTTTAATGCTGCTGGAGATTGCACGGTCACGGGCTCAAGCTAGACCCACCAACTTAATCAGGGGTTGTGATTTTTTCATTTTTAAATATTTCAGTATTTTAACCTATTTTGCTGTTGAACAATTAGATTCTCCCTGAAGCTAACAATTATTCATATAAATCACATATACCAGGGAGAGAATGAAACATTTTTGCTTCTATAAACAGTCTCATTTCAGTATTTGTCATATTTGAATGTCGGCTATATTAAACTTTTGGTTTATTTTCATGCTATTTCCACCTTCTCTCTCTCTCTCTCTCTCTCTCTCTCTCTCTCTCTCTCTCTCTCTCTCTCTCTTTTTTTAAATGCCAGGGATCAAACTTAGGGCCTTGCGCTTGCTAGGCAAGCAGTCTAACCACTAAGCCAAATCCCCAACCTCCACCTTTTCTTCATTATTATGCTATTGTCTTAGGACCCAAAAAGGCAAACACTCTAATATCCATATACTAATTTAGGTCCCATAATTTTGATATTTTGCCTTATTTTATTTCTTTTCAATTTCTATTTATGCATATTTATATTATAGATTAGTAATGCTCATTGGAGAAAATTGCAACACATACATAAACTAACTTCCTGTATATCAGTACTTTACCCCTGTCTCTCTTTCTCCATAATTTGATTGCCTTTCTTCAAAATTTGTCATGTAGGTTACTATCACTGATCATTTGTTTCATTCATTTTATTTATTTCTATTTTGTGTTGATGATACGAGAAAGCATTCAACTCTCTATATCCCTAAATTAGAAGTCCTGTGTTCCCAATAGATAACTTTTCAGTTTACTCCACATACTCTAACAGAGTCTATTGTGTTTTGACTGTTAATGATCGACGTACTAGTTGGTTAAAAACAAACATTTTGTATATTTTAAACTATAAATATATATTAAGCATGATTTTCCCTGTCATACTACTCAGGCAATAAAACGAGGAAATATCTGAATTTAAGTAACCATAGTAGGTACACTTAACTTTCACAGATGACAGATACATATCAAATAGATAGACGATGGACATAGAGACACTCACATAGATAAGTGACCTCAATAGGACCTGTTTATTTTAAGGCAAACTCAGCTTAACATTTCACCCCAATGTCTTCAACTCTGTTAACATGTGCACCATTCTATCGTTTCTGCTCTCACCTGTTACCTTTCACTTACTAAGCTGCAGGGCCTTAAGCTCCTCCCTCACATCGGGAAGCTCTGTGCTGCACTTCCCTGCTGCTGGCAGCAGGGAACATGCAAACTTTTCAGACCAGTCTGCACACAAGTTTGTACCAGGGTCAGCAGGCAGGGTACGGTGACCGCGTGACAAGGAGAACTTCCTTTCCACAAGACCCTCCTGAAGGTGGCGCCTCTTGCCTACTGAGGACTTAGGACAGCATTCATACTTAGAAAATTGCTTCTGCTTCCTGTCCCGAGGCCTGAGGTGGAGGCTTTGCTGGGCTCCTCCTGAAGTTTTTCTCAAATAGAGAAAAGTAACTTTTCATGCCCTAGATTGTTTTACTCTGTTTTCTTCTTTATGTCCTCATGTAATTGTTTAGCAAGAATTATAGTGCCTAAGTGCTCATTATTAGAGGAGTTACTGAACGGAAAGCCCAGTGCACTGCATTTCATCTGCTGACTGACAACTGTCTCTGTGGAGAAACACGGACAACGCTCAGAGGTGGCTCTTTGGCTTTCTTTCCTTCACATGGTGATGACAAGCGTGGCGGCCAACAGGAGATCCTCACACGCACTGGGCAATAACTGTTTTCAAAGAGAACAGAAAACATGATGAATTCCAAACACTTGGCCCTTCTGACCCGGCCTCTGCTTGTTCCCTTGTAGCTCTTCTTTGAAAGGAAAACCAGAAAGCCAATCAACAACAACAACAGAAAAGAAAACATGAAAGAAAAGAAAAATACAGACTTAAGTATGTACTGTCTTCACTCAGATGAGAACCACCATCGGGTATTTAAGCTTGTGTGTTTGTTTTACTTCACTCAATCTTATATCTTACACATACATCCATTTCCCTACAAATATCTCAAGTTTGTCATTCTTTATAGCTGAGTAGTATTTCATTCTACATAGATGGTCCAAGGGAACAAGGCTAAGGGGTGAGAGGAGGGAGAGGGGAAATAAGTAGAAGAAAGATAAGCCAGGTACAGAACCCTAATAATCTAAAAAATGTAAATATTATATGCTGTAACATGAGGTACAATTAACAATATCAACGAGAATAAAAATCAGGATAGGGGAATTGGAGGAGGAGGGAGGGACTCAGGAGGGAAGGAGAAATGGATTTTAAAAAAAGAAATGAGCAATATTATGTACATGTATACACTCTCAGGGATGATTGTAAACTGCATGTACTGCAAACATAGTAATTGAAAAGTTAAACAAAAAAAAAAAAGAATGTAAATCCCGTGAGGGTAGAAAAAAATGTACTGTCTTGAATTCAATGAATCTTGGATATCAGAAATGCCTTGGAAAAATATATCCACCTCCCATGTAAAAGGAAAAAAAAATAACTAAAACTATTGGCCTACTGTTTAAATTTTCCAATGGTTAATTGTTTCTAAACCACAAGAACATTTGAAAAATATATAAAATGTTTATAATATGTGGATATAATCTCATGATAAAAATTTTCAATATTTATCTATTTCCATGTCAAAATCTATTACAATTTTATCTCCCAGCCTTTACATATATTCATGGTATCCAATATGTATGTAAAATAAACGTTCTTAGCTTACCCCATTTTCGAATTGAAACATGACCATATTTGAATTTGCTCATGACATAGTATTTCAATCTTATATTTTATTTTTAAAAATATTGGAAAAGACATTCTACCTTTATCTTCATCAATTTCATCAATATAAATTGTGGCAATGTCCAGAGAGAGTAACATAAATACAATAAGCCTGAGTTGACAATATCTTGGTTGATGACCCACATCTCTCTATTATATACATTTCAGATTCTCAGACACCACAACATGAGTCACCTCCAGTTCTTTCTGTGGGCATCTCCCCTGCTTATGGGGACCGAATGACCAACACAGGAAACACTAAACCTGACTGCCCCGTGTCTGCTTAGGAGGGATCAGACCACCTTGTGAATCCTCATCAGAGCTCATATTCAGTAGCCAAAAGTCATTATGTACAAAAGATCACACATTCCTGCTTAGTCAATAAGCATTTTATTCCAGTATTCAACAGACTATGAGTTTTGTAGAGAAAACCAGCACTACTAGACAATTTTGAGATTGTCTCACCAAAGATTACAAGGATTGTGTTGCCATGTATGAGCAATTATGTGAATGACCTATTCTCTACAATTTGTTCTGTAATGAGAACAAAATGTAAATTGTTGTAGTCACCTGAACACTGATTTTAAGCCATTGCTGTATTTCTTACTAATTTTACTGGTACATTTCATATACATTTTGATCACATTCATCACAGGGAATTTATACCTGTGCACTCGTTTTTATTGTTCTCTTAGTAACGCCAGGGATTGAAGACAGGGACTTCACAGGAAGCTACACCCCATTTCTTTTTAATGTTCGAGCCAATACTTTCCTGTGGTAACCTGGCATACGATCTTCAAATAAACGCACCTGTGTCCCTACTCTGGCTGCAACAGCAAATATTCTAGGACAACTTTGGTTCTCAAGAAAGGCTGATGCTGAACTAGAAATCATGGAGCGATTCCCAGGTCACACAGACAAATATGCAATTTGCCATGTCCTCTATGGAGTCCTTGTTAAGACTTTATGATGTTTGTTTGTGTGTGTGAATCATTTTTATCCCTGCCACGAAATCTACTTAATAAGAAGTATCCATCCACACTGTCGAATTCAATTTTCTAGCATTTTATTGTACTGAGACAAATTTCTGTGCTTTTGTTTTAAAGGAAAGCTGCAGAATCTATGATCAGTGAAAGACCTCAAGACAACTACCTGGAGAGTCATAGGTGGAAGTCTTACAAAATTACATGATATTTTAATATAATTCAACAACTTCTGTCTTTATGCATTTTCCCAGGCTTGGCTAGATTGTTAGACTACCAATTTCTAAGAAATTATTTTTTATGTATGTTGGCAGGTTAATCCTTGATATCATAGAGAGAAGGAATTTGGGGTTTCACATATGGCCATTTTTAGTGACAAGAGTCTACTTGGATTAGTTTTGTACATCTCCAACTCAAAGGTGATAAGATTATATCACTAATATCCTCATGTGTATACATCTATTTTCTATAGAATTTTATACTATCATTCAAAGCTACATATACCTCTTCATATCTTTATTTTATTTACATATACTGGAAAGGTGGTTTTGGTGTACTTTTAGAGTTTTCTACTTATTAAGATACTTCCAAAATTACTTGCTATTATTTCTGTTTTGTGGGTAAATAACCTGTAAAATAGGCACGCAGTCTTAATATAAGGATGTTACTTTGGACAGCTTTGACTTCTCACGTTGAACTAACATCATATAACAGTTATTTGCATTAAAATGTGTGATCTATTTCAAGAAACTTGCTTTAGATTCTTTTTTTTTTTTGTACCTGGAATTGAACTCAGGGCCTTGTGCTTGCAAAGCAAGCACTCTAACCACTGAGCTAAATCCTCAGCCCGCTTTAGATTCTTAATATTTACTTCTTTCAATATTTATGACATATGGAAAACACACTTTATTATGATATGTATGAGTTTTTTTATTTTTAATAAATATGTAACTTGATAAATGCTTTTTACTTGCATATATTTTACCCTTGCTCAATCTGACTTGATAGCCACTGAGTAATCTTACATGTTTCTAAGGGAATTTTCAGAAACGTTAAGATATCAATGTGTTCATTTTTCCTCCAAATATATGTACATATACTATGTACAGTATTTCAGAAGTGTATCCTATCTGAATATATATTTGAATCACAAAATTAGACCATTACAAAGTGTGTATTTTTTAAAGAAGATGATGACTTCAATCACAGATATATACACTGTAATTTTCTACAATCATATTTCAGGCTATGTGCCTTTTACTGTCAAAGTCACTTTTTTCATTCATAATATTCAAAATTAGATTATGTTTAATGATATTTTCATCATCATAAATTCAGAACATTTTTCTTATGGCTTATGCCAATAATTTTTGCAAGACTCATTATAACCAGAAAATTTTTAATGAGTTACTTCTGATATAATAAAATGCATACTTTTTTCCCCTCTAATCTTAGAAGATTTCTCATCCAATTTTACTTCAATATTAAACAAATCCATTTAAAGTTTGGTATACATCACAAAGAGATGTATGCAGATATACTTATGGTTGGTATTTAAACAATTTAGGAAATACTAAGGAGTACTTTGCCTCAGAAACAGGGGCATGTGATATATCTTAACGAAAAGTCATTTTCGTTTTACTTATCTAATTATTCTCTTTACTGTGTTTTCTAAATATTATTGATTTCATTTTTTAAATTCCGAGAATGAAGCCCAGAAACTCGTGTGCGATTAGCAAGTGCTCTTTCAGCAAACTGCTCTCTCTGACCATTAAACTGGGTTATTAATTTAATGGGTTTGAGGGCCAACTAGGAATTAGTGAAGGACATTTCTAGGTGTGCCTGGATGATGATCCACTCTTTTCAAATTCTGTCCCCTGATCTCCTTCCAAGCTATCAAGAAGTGAGTAACTTTTGTTCCCTGTGCTTTTCACGTGATGTTTAAGTCTTGGAGCAAGAGAAGCCTGGACTAAAACCTGTAATAACATTATCCAAGTTTAAGATGTGTGTGTTGGATGTTTTTTCCCCAGCAACAGAAAAGCATACCAGGTACAGTAAATTGATATCAGAAAAGTGAGATCATCATTCACGTTGTACGTGACTGTGCGACTGAGAAGCCTCTGGACTTGAATGCATAAGGTTCTGTAATAGCTGGGAATGTGGTGCAGAGAAAACCTGCAGTGCAGGAATCAGAGCCTGGCAGGAAATTCTGGCGAAAACTCAGAAAAGGAGAATGCTGGCAGAAATTTAAAGAGAAAAGCAAATCTCATAAAGTTTTAGTTTCAGATCATGGCTCAATTAGAAATTAGACTAAAGAGAATTCAGGGTATACTCTGACAATTTTATTTATGTTCTGGCAATTATGCGATTTTGTGGAAGGCTGTGTGTAAGGGCAGTCAACTAACTCGTCAGGTGAAGAAAATATTAGGGTGGCCGATAATTCAGATTGTGGTATAGGCATTCCTGGTTGCATCGAACCAGGTTTATATGATATAGGGAGTAAAAAATAGAGAAGAAATATTTTAAATCTTAAAGGTTGAGCCCAAAATGCCCAATGTAATGTTGCCACCAAAATATATGTGGAACTGAAGAGATTAGAGTCGCTGAAAAGCACCCTTATACCTTGAATTGGGTCGGAAAAGGGGGGTATCTAGTGTATCTCAACTCTTATAAAACACTATCTCTCCCACAGTCAAATAAGCAAAATTGTAATTCATTTAGGAATGATGCCTGTGGGGGCCTGCTCCAGAGGGACCATGCAGGGAACTGGTTCTCTACAAGCACAAAGGATGAAACAGGACACCTAAGTAGAGAACTGGTTCAATGGGGTTTATTCCACTCTATGTCCTTACTTACCAAGGCAGGCACAGGCCCCACGGAGGTGTGTGAACGGGTCTGGCCCCTGCTTGCACTGGCTCTAGAAATGGCAGTTATTTGAATGTAATGAAATTAGAATTCACCAAATAAACAAGTCCAAAATCCTACAAAAAAGTATGGAGATTGAAAGATGAGGTATTCCCAGCTATTCCACTTCTCGGTTTCTTCCCACAAGAATTAAAAGCATCATACTGCAGCGATATATGAACACCCATGTTTATAGCAGCACAATTTGTAATAGCTAAGTCTTGGAAACAACCCAAATGCCCATCAGCCAAGGAATGGTTAAGAAAATGCAGTTTGTTAATACAATGGAGTACTACTCTGCCATAAAGAATGATAAGCTTGAGATAATCCTGTGCAAATGGATGCATCTTCAGACCATACTCTTAAGTGAAATAAATCGGACACACACGTTTAAATAATGCATTGTTTCTCTGGTGTGAGAAACTGAAAGTGTAATTAAAGACTAAAATGTATTACATTGGGAAAGGGAAAAAAATGTCCAAATGGAAAAGGGAACAAGGGAGGGGGAAAGGAACAGAAGGACAAGAGAAATAAGAAATGGAAGGAAAAAATGGAAACAAAGCTTTTGTAAATGGGGAGGGAGGAGGGGGTGAGGGGAGGGAAGAAGCAACAAGATATTTCATGTACAGGTACAAATCTGCCATGATGAATGCTATCACTATGTACGTCTAAAATGTACCATTAAAATAAAACTTTTAAAAAGAAAGATAAGGTATTGATTGATCAGTGGACTATACAAGGTATCACTGATGAAATTTAAATATTCCTGGAATCAAATGAAAACTGAAATTCAAAGTTCTACAGAATCTGGGACACTTTGAAGGAAGTTCTGAAACAGGAGGCCATAGATATAGCTGACTGGATTAAAAATTCAAGAGATCTCAACAATACTACAATTATATATGTCAATTTATTTGAAATAACAGAACAAAGCAAACACAAATAAAAAAAAGAAAATACACAATAAGCTGCTCAGGTGGAATTAAAGAAATAGAGATACGAGTAAAAATAAAGATAATCATTTAAATGAAATATTCTTAGAAAAGATAGATTGTTTGCCTACTGAGCAGAAGATCTCGAGTTGGATTCCCACCATGCAAAAAAAGGAAAAAAGAAAGAAAGAAAGAAAGAGAGAGAGAGAGAGAGAGAGAGAGAGAGAAAGAAAAAGAAAGAAAGAAAGAAAGAGAGAGAGAAAGAGAGAAAGAAAGAAAAGATAGACTGTGAAACCCTGACATACACAAAGAAAGAATGATCGAGACTGATTTACTCAAATTTGGGTGAGATAGTGGATATCAGAATCATTATCATTGAAACACAGAGGATCATAATGACACATTTCAAAAACAGACACACAGAATCTAGAAAGCCTAGAAAAAAATAGACAAATGTCTTGACACATATGATCTACCAAATCTAGATCTACCAGATATGGAAAATATAAACACATCAATAATAAGCAAGGTAATTGAAGCATTACAACATTCTCTCCCCCCAAAAGAAGCCCATTTCCAAAAGACTTGCTGCTGAATTTTACCAGACTGTCAAGAAAGTAGACAATAATGTTGCTAAAAGATTTGCACAAAATAGGAAAGGAAGGAATACTTCTTAATTCTGTGTATAGAGCCAGTAGTATCACACTAAAAACAAAAGGCCATAAAAACTCAACAATAAGAAAAAATTACAGGACAATATTTTGGGAAATATTGACGCAAAAATTATCAATGTAATTCTTAGAATGCAAGAACACAGATATTATATACATCCACTCATTTCTGGAATGCAAGGATGGGGCAACATAACACAAATCAAAAAACCTAGAATCAGCACAATGTTAAATATCAGGGTATTAAAAATACACAGTAGCAAAGTCACACGTTTTTGGCAGACATAGAGACAAACGGAGTAGACTGGAGGACACTGAAACAAACACATATGAGAGTTATCTGTTTCTTTAAAAAGGAAAATAATGTATACTGAAGAAAACATAAACTGATCAACAAATGATTTGGGAAAACTGGACCTTTATAAACAGATGATTAAAAGTAGATCCCAGGGCTGGGAATTTAGCTCAGTGGTTACACTGCTAACCTTGAAGGCAGAAGGTCCTGAGTTCGATCCCCAGCACACACACAAAAAAGTAGATCCCGAACTCTCACACTGTAAAAAATGTCCATTGAAAACTATATCAAGTACCCAGGAACATTACCAAATTCATTTGAACTAGAAGATGGTAGAAGGAAATATTTCACTCTGCAAGCAAAGGTAAAAGTTTTCTGTATGGGATGTCAATAGAAAATAAATGACAGAAATAATCAACAAGTGGGATGATACCAAAAAGAAAAACTACTGCACAGCAAAGAAATGATCAGCGCAGTGAAGATATACCTTATACAACAGGAGAAATTCCTTGACAGCAACTCTTAATACAGAGCATTGATATTCAATATATATAAATAACGCCAAAATTTAAAGGAAAATATATAAAATTGATCAATGAGAAAATGGATTCAGTAGTCCTTTCTTTAAAGAAGAAATACAAATGGAAAAAGTAAGTAAAAATACTTTCCATATCATTGCCTATCTGTATAAGCATAGTACTTTAATGTGTGTGTATACATATATATATGTATACACACACACACACATATATGTGTGTGTGTGTGTGTGTGTGTGAGTGATTAAATTCAGTATGAAAATCACTGTGGAGGTTCCTCAAAAATTAGAAATTATCCTCCCATTTTATCCCACGTTTTTATAACTTAGTATATTTCCTAAAGAAATAAAGTGTGTGCACTCTTGAGATATCTGCATTCCTATATTTATTTCAACAGAATACATGTTTTTTGTTTGTTTGTTTGTTTTTTATTTTATTTTTACCAAGAACAAGTATTGGTACATTGTATACATAATGATCATAATCAACACGGTTATTTTGTACCTGTACATGATACATCTTGGTTTTCGCCCCTCTTCCCCCCTTCCTCTCCCCTCCCTTCCATTCACCCAACCCTCCCTATTTGCAACAAGTGTAGCTACACTTTACCGTTTTTCCCCTTTCATATTACTTTTCTTTTAATCTTCTTCTTTATCCCCCTTTTCCCTATCTAGTTCTCTCTTTTGAATACTATCTCTCTCTTTTTTTTTAAACAAAATATCTATGCTACCCCTTTGTCCTTATTTACACTTATGGTTTCTCATATCAGAGAAACAATTCGATGTGTACTAATAAGTGTCTGATTTATTTCACTTAATAGTATGTTCTCCAGGAACATCCATTTACATACAAATGACTCTAGTTTATCCTTTTTATGGCGGTGTAGTACTCCATTGTGTAGAAAAACCACATCTTCTTTAGCCATTCATCAGTTGTTGGGCATTTAGGTTGTTTCCAAGACTTAGCTATTACAAATTGTGCTGCCATGAACATGGTTGTGCATATATCACTGTGATATGATGATTTTAATTCTTCTGGGAAGATACCAAGCAGAGGAATAGCTGGGTCAA